>CANTUT010000193.1:312500-605000 GCA_947687605.1 Reutealis trisperma
CATAGTTTTAATTAATTTAATCCTTGTCATTTATATCATATATAAATTAGGATTTAATTAATAAGAAATCATTTTGGATTTAAATTTCAAGACATGCTAGGGTCTTTGTAAATTCAATTACAAGTTCAATCCTTTTACCATTAGTCAATTAATTAAACACTGTAATTAATTATTATGGTAAACCTTTTATCCTTGGAAAGTGAATACTTTTGGGTGTGTGACTTTCTAGGTTAATGTCTAATTAGCAATGGGATAGAGAAAACACTTTTCTTTACTAATGTAAAATCCCTATTTTACCTTTAGTGCCCATAAGTCATGAGTGACGCCTAGCATTGCATGTCATGACTACCTAATTAGAATGAATATTAGTGTTTTATTACTTGTTCATATCATGGACCATTGATCATAATTAACGTATACTAAAATCCCTTCATTATGAAATCCCAATCTTAACTAGGGTCATGGATTTGTCAAACCCTAATATGCTTTGATCATATGTCTATATCTCAATTCTAATTCTTGATAAAATTGATTCCTACTAGAAACCCTTTCTAGTGAATCTTTACTACCTTGGCCAAGAATTTGATTATCAAAAATAATCAGATAGCATAGGATTCCTTCCTTGTTTATTCAAGTTAATGAATTCTTTCTTGGCAATCACTTACATCCATTCATAACTAGTTAGAACTATCACATACCATATACCAATACTTAAATAGCATTAGTATGTAAGTAGTAATAAATTCCAACCACCAATGAATGAGATATAGTGTCCCTCAAGTCAAAGGACTATATGTACAATTATAACGTAAATGATGATTTATTGACTAGCAATAAAACTCCATGTCATCATCATCTAACGTCACAGTTCGATCATTCATCTTATGAATATCCACATGTTTATATTGACAACATTTGTCAAATAGTATGATGCTCACTGTCTCTATAACCATAAGTATCACATACTAATTATAGATTATAAACAGAGGTGATGGTCTTCCGAAATTAATGATACCCAATCATTAATCCTATGACCATGAACATTTTAAAGTATTTATTAAAGAGCTATCTGCCATCTATATTCTCAATACTTGAGAATAGATCCTCTTTTTTTGAAAAATACTTATGGACTATAAATATACCTTTAATACAATGGAACAATTTCATTTATAAACATATATTTTATTGCCATTAGGGATAATGTTTTACATTTACATAGCATATACATTGTTCTAGGGAATACCCTCTAACAAAGATCATCTATCTCACCCCTTTTTCCTTGTGTGGTTCTAGGTGAGCATTATGAAGAGGCAAGGTGATGGCTCAAGCATCCTACTTCGCTTGGGGAATTCTTTATCTAAGAAAATTAGTTTAATATGTTATGAAGTTTTATCCTTAGACACTACGGGAATATTTATTTTTGGATGTTTATTTTGAAATGTTATCCTTTGAAGTTTTAATTGGATTCTAAATATTACTTTCTTATGGATTATGTTTAAAGTATATTTTAATTATGCTTCTACAACTTAAGGTTTTTTTAAAAAAAAAAAAAGTAATGTAAGAGGTTTTTAGTACGATCCTAGGTAGTATTTGTATAAGTATAAATGGGTTTTACGGGCATAAGTGACCTTATGTCTCCCCATGTTCTAGGACCGTCATGTCCCTAAAGTTGGGATGTGACAGAACTTGGGTTTCAAGAATCTTGAAGGTTCATAAATCATGATAACTTGTACTTGTAACATGAACATAGTGTTTACTCACTTTGTTTTGCCTTAGCTCCTAATTGCTATAGCCCTTGAACTTCTAATAATCCTTAAGCTCTAACATAACATGATAGTCCAATACTTAGCATTTGCTTAATCACATGCTATCCTATCCCATAACTACCCCATGCACATATAATATTCACATACACTTGAAGTTACATTTAGAAGTGCACTCATCACTTGCATATAGCATATTGACTTTAAGTATTGTATGCTTTGCCTTCATGGGCTCATATGAAATCACATTATAACTCATACTATGACTTTTCTAAAGTCAAAAATAATATATCATGATCTTAATGTCAATTTAATTTAACATTCAACTTGATACATTTAACACTTTCCATATATGTCAACTTAACATGTAACCTTAAAAGTATCATGCTTATCTCTATTGACCAAATCATACAATTAATCACATATTCAATTTAAGGTCATTAATCCATAATTAACACATCATAAGGCCTAATTCATATGCTACTTAATCATATACACATGTTAATCATAACATAGTAGTAGGGTTAGGAAATCCTAGGTAGGCCGAACCTCTTTAGACTTTGTATAGAGTTATTCCTTCAACTAACATACAATTAAAACATTTATCACTCATGTACACATGTTAATAATCATTAAAATATATCATATAGAAATTATAGACATTAGGATCAAAATCCCAATGTAGGCCGAATCATACAATCAAGGTAAAACATGGATTTTTTTCTTGCTTTTTACACTTTCTGTTCATTATAGTAATATGCAAAAACATGATTTAAACCAATATTTTTCATGTAAATATAACAAAAATCATTTTAGAACAACTATTGGACAAATCAGCACTCCCTTATAGAGTATATGCATGAAAATTCTAATTTTAGGTTCTATGGTGAAAACCATGGATTTCTCTTGCTTTTTGTATTTTTCGATCCCTATAGTAATATACAAAAATATGATTTAAGCAAATATTTACCATCTAAACACAAAAAAAAATTAGTTTAGAATGCATCAATACATAAATTGCCCCCCTTGTCAGATATATGCATGAAAATTCCAACTTTGAATTTTAGGGTTCTCCTTTGGTGGATTCGCGAGGAAAGAGTTGTGGTTACGGTTGAAATTCAATTTTTCCTTCAAACAAAACACCTAGGCTGAATTAATCAAGAAGAAAAACAACAAATATAGAGCCCCAATTAGATTTTCCATGGTTAGTTTCATAAAAATAAAATAATGGATTGAAAGAAAGGAAAAACGTACGAAAACAATCACAAAATCGCAAGGTTTGAAGGCACCTTGTGAATTTCGGTTGAGAGAATATTTTTGAGAAAATTTTTCTATAAAAATCTAATGGAAAACATAATGGAGGCTGTTAAGGGGATGGGGTGGCTGAATTTTAGCTTTACATTTAGGGTTTTGGGCAAAATTAGAAGTTTGCCATTAATAAGTTACGTTAGGAGTGTTTTGGTGTGTTAGGCTTTGGTGAGTTGGGCTTTTTAATTTAATTTATGAGCTATTTATAGGTAATTAAAAATAAAATATTTTTTTATTATTTTCATTAGAATCCCCTTTGAAATATTTATTTAAAAATATTTTAAAATACTCAAAAATTATTTTATGCTTAAAAATCGCTTTGTGTATGAAAATTCACTTTATGAGAAATAAATCATTTGATATTTATGCACTTCATATAAATCACTTATTTCATAATAATAATTCATATTATGCATATTAGAACTAATCTAACATGCCATATACTTATTAACCACATAACACATGAATTTTCATAAAAGCACACATTTTGTCATAATAACTCTAAATTCAAGTAAGTTGTCATGAAACTCCTAGGGTAGGTGTGCATTATTACATTCTCCCCCTTTAAAATAAATTCATCCTCAAATTTATATACTTACTTATACATTCTGAAAAAGCTGAGGGTACTTCTACTGCATCTCTTCCTTGGCTTCCTAAGTACACTCATCTATCCTATTATTTTGCCATTGAACCTTGATGATGGGTATCTCCTTATTCCTTAATCTTTTCACTTCTCGATCTACTATGCCTATTGGTAACTCCTCATAGGATAGTTGCTCATATATTGCAATGTCTAGAGGTGACAACACATGGGATGGATCTAATACATACTTCCTCAACATTGAGATGTGAAACACTAGGTGCACATGTGCCATAGTTGGGGGTAGAGCAAGTCTATAAGACACTTCCCCAACCTTATCCAAGATTTTGAAAGGACCAATGAAGTGAGGTGATAGCTTTCCTCTCTTGCCAAATCTCATAGCTCCTTTCATTGGGGAAACCATTAAGAAAATGTGATCTTCCATAGCAAAATGGACATCCTTTCTCTTGGGTTTTGCATAGCTCTTTTGTCGACTAAAGGCCATCTTCAGTCGATCTTATATCAATCATACCTTCTTGGTAGTCTTCTTAAGTAATTTTGATATCTCCACATACTTGTCTCTAGGTTCAACCTAACAAACTAGAGAATGACATTTCATCCCATACAATGCTTTGTAAGGTGCCATGCCGATGGATGAATGATAGCTGTTGTTATAGGTGAACTCAATCAAAGGTAGGTACTTATACCAACTACCACCAAAATCTAGGACACACATTCTTAACATGTCCTCAAGTGTCTAAATTATCCTTTTAGACTGTCCATCCTTTGAGGTTGAAATGCCATACCAAAGTCTAACTGCGTTCCTAATGCTTTTTGCAACTTTTGCCAGAACCTCGAGCAAAATTGAGTACCTCTATCCGAGATGATGGAAATTGATACTCCATGTAGCTTCATAATCTTGTCTATGTGTAATTGCGCATACTAGGCTATAGAGTATGTGGTCTTAATGTAACAATCCATACCCACCCTAAGAGTTCTCATTACAATTACTTAAATTTAGAACTATTATGACAAAATATGTGCTTTTATTAAATTCATATGTGGTGTGATTGATACATATGTGGCATGTTAGATTAGTTATAATATGCATAATATGAATTATTATTATGAAATAAATAATTTATATAAAGTGCATAAGCATAAAATAATTCATTGCACATAAAAATGAATTTTCATGCAAATATCGATTTTTAAGTATAAAATAATTTTTATGAGCATTTTGAAAATATTTTTAAATAAATATTTTGAGGAGAATTTTAATGAAAATAATAAGAAAAATATTTTATTTTTAAGTACCTATAATCAGTCCATGAATTAAATAAAAGGCCCAATTTCCTAAAAGTCCACTACACCAAAACATTCCTAACCTAGCTCATTAATGGCAAACTTGTAATTTTGGCAAAACCCTAAATATATAAGCAAAATTTCAGCCAGCCCTTGTTAGACAGCCACCATTCTGGTATTCTTCATAATTTTGATAGAAAAATTCTCTCAAAATTATTCTCTCAATCGAAATTCACAAGGTGTTTTCAAACCTTGTGATTTTGTGACTGTTTTCGTAAGTTTTTCTCTTCTTTCAAATTACTATTTGATTGTTATGAAACTAATCATGAGCAAACTATTTTGGGCTATGTATTTAATATTTTATTTTGATTAAATTTAGCCTAGGTAAATTTTGAAAGAGAAATTGATTTTTCCACCAAAAATACAACCCTTTCTACGTGAATCCTCCAAAGGTCAACCCTAAAACTCAAAATTCGAATTTTCATGCAGAAATACATGAGGGGCTGCCAATTTGTATATTTTTGTGTTCTAAATTGATTTTTGTTGTGTTTAGATGAAAAGTATTGATTTAAATCATATTTCTATATATTACTGTAATGATCAAAAAGTACGGAAAGCAAGAGAATTCATGGTTTTCACCCTAAAACCTAAAGTTGAAAAATTTTCATGCATATATATATATATATATATATATATATATATATATATATATATATATATATATATATATATATATATATATATATATATATATATATATATATATATATATAAGAGTGCCAATTGGTGCATATTCTAAAATGATTTTTGTTATGTTTACATGAAAACCATTGGTTTAAATCATGTTTTTGCATGTTACTGTAATGAACGAAAAACACGAAAAGTAAGAAAATTCATGTTTTTCCTTAATTGGTGTATTCGGCCTATTTAGGGATTTTAATCATGATGTCTATAATTTTTATATGATACATTTTAATGATTATTGACATGTATATATGAATGATAAATTATTTAATAGCATATTGATTGAAGGAATAACTATAGACAAGTCTAAAGACGATTAGGTATACCTAGGGTTTCCAAACCCTATTACTGTATATAGTTAATATGTGAATATGATTAAGTGATAATGGAAATAGGTTTTATGAATAGTTAATAATGAATTAATGATCTTAAATAGACTATGAGATTGATTGTTGACTCAGTTAGAAGGGATGAGCATGATACTTGAAAGGTTACTTGTTAAGTTGACATATATGGAAAGTGTTAAGTGTACTAAGTTGAAAGTTAAATTAAATTGATATTAAGATCATGATGCATTGTGATTGACTTTAGAAAAGTCTTAATATGAGTTATTATGTATTTTCATGTGGGCCTATAATGGCAAAGTGTGCAAGACTTCAAAAGTCAACATGTTATGTGCAAGTGACGAGTGCACTTCTATATGTAACTCCAAGTGTATGTGAATGTATGTGCATGGGGTAGTCATAGAATAGGATAGCATGATGTTAAACAGATGCTAAGTATTGAATTAAATATTATATTAGAGCTTGAGGAGTAGTAGAAGTTCAAAGGGCTACAAGTACTAGAAGCAAAGGAACCACAAGGTGAGCAAACATTATGTTATTGTTACAAGTACAAGCTATCATGATATGTGAGTCTTTGACATTCTTGAAACCCAAGTTCTTTTCTATTTTCAATTACAATTATATGAATTTTTTGTTCAGCTTGGGTTGCTAAAGGACAATTGCTCTAAAACCATTTCGAATGTCCAATGATAATAAAGAACTTTTGTGATTATCGCCCTAGCTTATATTCTTTCTGGAACTACATTGTTATTTATCTTTTGTTTGATAAGCTAAACAACTACTGTTATTGTGCCACAGGTGATTGTATTTCTTCAATGCTATTTTTATAATTGATTTCCACTAGCTCTAGCTATGGTACCTATAACCTTTTTTATGCAAAAATCCTAGTGCCGATGCGGGTAATCATCGAAACCTGTGCACATGGTCTTAACCTAATGGAAAGAGGCAGTGTATCCACCTCAACTAGAAAGGGCGGTTCTAGCCGTAGAGCCTAATCAATTTCACACTTTTCTATGTGTTAAGAGTTGGAATTTGGTTTGATGCCACCTCTCCTTTATGTGTTCGAGTGAATATGGCAAAGGCCCTCACTCTCTACCTGCTATGTGTGATTTCTGGGAACCTCGATAAATTGCAAACTTTGAACCATGAGCTATGAATCATGAATTGTGAATCATGAACTACAAGTTATAAGGTATGAGCCTTTTCTAAGGGATATGTGTTATTGTATAAGCTATATTGTTTTCTCATTAAGATCATCTATCTCACCTCTTTTTCCTTGTGTAGTTCTAGGTGAGTATTATGAGGAGGCAAGGTGATAGCTCAAGCAATCTACTCCACTTAGGGAATTTCCTTGTCAATAATTATTATTGTGCTGTAATATGATGAGTCTTTAGATGCTCTGGGACTCCTTATATTAGCAGTTTTATTTCTATAATATTATATATTTGATAGTTTATTTGGAGTCTTAAATATTCTTTTCACAATGATTGTATTTGAAAGTATTTTCTTTAAATTATGCTTCTGCTAGTTAAAATTTTCCTTATTATTTGATAATAAAGTTAATGCATGAGACTTTGGTAAGATCCTAGGCAAATATTATTTTGTACATGAATGGGTTCTGCTGGTATGGGTGACCTTATGTCTCCCTATGTTCTAGGACTGTCATATCTCTAAATTGGCATGTGACACTTAACTTCTAGAAAATGGACAGACTTTGTTATTTGGTGCACTATAACCCATATAGAGTCATACCCTTTGGAGGTTATAGGTAAGCCAACTATAAAGTCCATTGTGATATGTTTCCACTTCCACTAAGGTAGCTCAATCTCTTGCAGCAGTCTAGAGGGTCATTGATGCTCATATTTGACTTGTTGGCAAGTTAGGCATGATGCCACAAACTTAGTCACATCCTTCTTTAGCCCAGACCACCAATAATTAGCTCTCACATCATGATACATCTTGGTAGTTCCAAAAAAAGCACAATAAGGTGTCTAATGTGCTTCCTTCAATATTCTCTCCTTTAGGCCATTCACATCAATCACACGTACTCTCTTTCCACGCTTTAGAATGCCATCGATTACTTTAAATTTAGGGTTATTTCCTTTCTTAGTCTTATCCTTTAGCTTAACTAAGTGTGGGTCCTTATCTTATGAAGCCTTATCTCCTCCTAGCTTTGACTTCACTTAAAAATGAGCCACTAAAGCTCACGATTCTCCAATCTCTAGCCTCAAGCCCTGACTAAACAATCCTTTTAACTCATTCATGATCAACCTTTTGTGCATGGTCACATGGGCTAGGCTTCCTATCGACTTCTGGCTCAAAGCATTCATTATAACATTTGCCTTTTTGGGGTGGTAGAGAATCTGGCAATCGTAGTCCTTTAGCAATTCAATCCATCTCTTCTACCTCAGATTAAGGTCTTTTTGGCTCAAGATGTACTATAGACTCTTATAATCCATATAGATCTCGCAGTTTATTTCATACATGTAGTGTCTCTAGATCTTAAGAGTGAACACTACCATGGCTAATTCTAAATCATGAATAGGGTAATTCACTTCATGCTTCTTAAGTTGTCATGATGCATAGGTGATTACTTTACCATTTTACATAAGGTGCATCCAAGTCCTACTCTCGTGGCATCGTAGTAGACCATGAACCCTTCTTCACCTTCTGGTAAAGCCAAAATTAGGGCTGATATTAAGCACTTCTAGAGCTTTTGGAAATTCTCTTCATAGGACTCATCCAAATTAAACATAACTTGTTTTCTAGTCAACTTAGTCAGTAGTGCTGCTATCTTAGAAAATTCTCGTACAAATCTATGATAATAGCTGGCCGTACCTAAGAAACTCTAAACTTCAGAAATTGTTGTGGGTTATGGCCCATTGCCTACCACTTCCACCTTTTTGGGATCAACTTGAATTCCTTCCTTACTAACTACATGCCCAAGAAAATTAATGGATTCCATCCAAAACTCACACTTAGACAACTTCGAGTAGAGTTAGTGGTCTCACAATGTCTATGTCATAATCCTCAAATGCTCTTCATGTTCCTCTTTACTCTTAGAGTAAATCAGAATGTCATCGATGAACACGATCATGAACTTTTCAAGAAATAGCCTGAACACTCAGTTCATCAAGTCTATAAAAGTTGCTGGAGCATTTGTCAACCTGAACGATAGGACCATGAACTCATAGTGACCATATCTTATGTAGAAGGAAGTCTTGCAGATGTCTTCTCCATGGATCTTCAGCTGATGATTGTCAGACCTTAAATCAGTCTTAGAGAAGTAACCAGCTCCTCATAGCTGATCAAAAAGATCGTCAATCCTTAGCAAAGGATATTTGTTCTTTACGGTGACTTTGTTCAGCTGGCGATAATTGACACACATACAAAATGAGCCATCTTTCTTTTTCAAGAACAACGCTGGTGCTTCCCACAATGAATTAGTTGGTCAGATGAAACCATTATCAAATAGATTGTGCAATTGTGTCTTTAATTCCTTCAACTCCAACGGTGCCATATGATATGGTGATATCGATATAGGCTGCATGCCTAGTAATAGCTCGATGTTGAACTCAATCTCACGATCTAGTGGTATTCAAGGTAGATCCTTAGGAAAGATGTCCCTGAATTCATCCACCACTAGCATGCTCTTGCCTCAAACAGTGGCCTCTTTGTTGGTATCAACTACGTGAGCTAGGTATGCTTGGCACCCTTTCCTTAACATCCTTCTTGCTCCCAAGGCTAATATCAAATTCAAAGGGTTCTCATTCCTATCTCCTTCACATAAAAATTTCTCCCCATCCGTGGTTTGAAATTCTACTAGCTTCTTTCTATAGTCAATAAGACCTCCATGCTCATATAGCCAATCCATTCCTAAGATTATATCAAATTCTAGCACTTTAAGTTTTAACAACTCCACTGGAAGTTTTTGCCCATTAATGTCTACTCCACAGTCTTTAAACATATACTTCAATTCAATTTCCTCTCCCAAAGGAGTCAACACTAGTAGAGGTTTATTCATTAATTTCTTATTTCTACCAAGACTCTTAGTAAAACATGGAAATACAAATGAATGTGTAGCACCAAAATCAATCAAGCATCTTGCATTAGAAGTTTGGATGGGAATAATACCTTTTTCTTTTAAATCACACTGGATTAATATTCTTCCTTTGACTATACTTGATATTTACACAAGTGACAGAGAAATCCCTAACTTTCTTGTTGTTCTAGTCTATATGGTAGCATCTAAGGCATAAATTTCTTAATAAAATTCACTTACTTCATACCGTATACTTATGTATATATAAGGTAACTTATTTATTTCATTCTTATGCTGATCATTACTAAATATCATTTCTCTTCTTATGGCATCAATCACAATTATCATTTAATAATTCCATATAATTTACATATCAAACCACTATCACTTGTAAGCATCTCATACAAGATATCATTATACATATCAATCATTAATCTCAGTTGATCAAAAGTTAGTCAACTTCTCTTTCTAATCCACTTAACCCCACTATTAAATTATCATACTTACCATACATTTAACATGAATACCCATCATATAATATCACATCGTAGGACACATAACACCTAGTATATATCCCATATCATGGCATGTATCATGTATGCTAATCATGTAACACATAACTTATAGCATAATGAGTTCTCCTATCATCTAAATTCAAACATCTCATAGGCAATAAAAGAAATCAATCCACACTAAGTCACTAAGCACTCAAATAACATCATTCATGTCATATAAATCCTATGGCACTAGGCTAATAATTACCAACTACTGGCATGAGTGTCAATTGTGTCCCTCATTAGGGCGAACATCGGGTGCATGGTTTCACATCTATTCAACATCTCTGGCCTTAATCTATTCCAGGTCCTCTATCATAACATGCACCAGGGACCTTATATGTTGATTTTCCTTCATTAAGTCTGAGTAGTCTCTTTAAAACCTCTGCATTTTACTCTGAATCCAATTATAACCTAGACACTCAACGGGGCCTTCCTCATCAAGAGTCTTCTCTTTCTTAAGGTGGATCACAGACATGACCTTCTCGAACATCTCTGGTTAGGTCCTTTTGTATGTCACACGGGGTGCTCTAGGTTAAGGTCCTCTAGCAGGGGTACTCTTTTTAGTCATCTGATAAAAGAATTATAAGGCACACAAATAGTAACAAGGAGTACTATAGCTTATTAGGATTTTACAAAACCATACTAGCAATAGACTGCAAGTGACATAATAGGAAAATTCATATGGTCTAAGATTATACTTAATCAACCCAATAAACAGATAAGCCTAAACTAGACTTAGAAACTTGGCTCTAATACAAATTTTGTGACATCCCAATTTTAGAGATATGATGGTCTTAGAATATAGGGAGACGAAAGGTCATCCATGCCTATAGAATCCACTCATGCATATAATAACATTGCCTAGGATCGTACCAAAACCTCATGCATTAACTTAATTATCCAATAATAAAGAAAACTCTAACTAGCGGAAGAATAGTATTAAAGTACTTCAAATACAATCCATTAAAGACTCTAAATAAATTTTCAAATAAATAATATTCCATAAATGAAATTCCTGGAGCATCTAAAAATGACTCTTTATGTCACAACATGCTAATAAACTTTGGACAAGGAAATCCCCCAAGCAAAGTAGATTGCTTAAGCCATCACCTTGCCTCCTCAAAATGCTCACCTGGAACCACACAAAGAAAAGGAGTGAGATAGATCATCTTAGTGAGTAAACAACAACTTATACAATAACACATATCCCTTGAAAAGGGCTCATAACACATAACTCATAGGTCATGATTCATAATTCATGATTCATAGTTCATGGTTCATTGGTTGCAATTTAGCAAGGTTTTGTAGGAATCACACTTATCACTAACGAGTGAAGACTCTTGCTCAATTCACTCGAATACTATAATAACTCAGGAGTTTTCATGACCAATTACTTGAATTTAGAGCTATTATGGCAAAATGTGTGCTTTTATGAAAATTCATATGTTATGCGATTGATGAGTATGTGGTATGTTGGATTAATTCTAATATGCATAATATGAATTATTATGGTAAAATAAGTTATTTATATGAAGTGCATAAGTATAAAATGATTTATTACACATAAAGTGAATTTCCTGCACAAAGCGATTTTTAAGCATAAAATAATTTTTATGGCCATTTTTAAAATATTTTTAAATAAATATTTTGGGAGGAATTTTAATGAAAATAATAAGAAAAATATTTTATTTTTAATTATCTATAATCAGCCCATAAATAAAATTAAAAGGCCCAACTCACCAAAGTCCAACACATTAAAATACTTCTAACCTAGCTCATTAATGGTAAACTTGTAATTTTGCCAAAATCATACATATTTAAATCTAAATGTACTCCGCTTGGGGGATTTCCTTTTCTAAGTTTATTATCATACTGTGATATGAAGAGTCTCTTTTAGATGCTCCAGGAGTCCTTATTGGAGAGCTTTATTTTGGAATATTATTTATTTGATAATTCATTTGGAGTCTTAAATGTTCTATTCATATGGATTATATTTAAAGTATTTTAATACTATGCTTCTACTAGTCAAAGTTTTCCCTATTATTGGATAATTAAGTTAATGCATGAGATTTTGGTACAATCCTAGGTAGTGTTTATATACGTATGAATGGGTTCTATCGGGGTGAGTGACCTTATGTCTCTTCATGTTCTAAGACTGTCGTGTTTTCAAAAATTGGGATGTGACAAATACATTAAGGGGAGGTGGCCTCAAGCCAAATTCCAACTCTTATCATAGAAGAAGTGTGAAGCTAATTAAGCCCCACAGCTCGAGCTGCCCCTTATAGTTAAGATGGATACTATATCCCTATCCATCAGGTTAAGACCATGTGCACTGTTTCTAATGATTACCTGCATTGGCATGAGAATTTCTACATAAAAGGGTTCATTAGCACCATAGTTAGAGCTAATGGCAATTACGTATAACAATAGCATTTAAGAAAGGAAAAAAAAGTATAACATAGTAGTAATAGTAGTTTAGCTTATTGAACAAAAGATAAATAACAGTGTCATTCTAGAAAGAAAGTAAGGTATGCCAATAGTCACAAAGGTACTTTATTGTCATTGAATAACCAAAAATGGTTTTGGACCATGTAACAACCCACACCCACCCTAAGAGTTTCGTGATAATTTACTTGAATTTAGAATTATTAGGACTAAGTGTGTGCTTTTATAGAAATTCATGTGTTATGTGATTGATGAGTATGTGGCATGTTAGATTAGCTCTAGTATGCATAATATGAATTATTATAGCGAAATAAGTAATTTATATAAAGTGCATAAAGTATAAAACAATTTATTACGCGTAAATTAAATTTTCATGCGCAAAGTGATTTTTAAGCATAAAACAATTTTTATGAGCATTAAAGATAAATAACAGTGTCATTCTAGAAAGAAAGTAAGGTATGCCAATAGTCACAAAGGTACTTTATTGTCATTGAATAACCAAAAATGGTTTTGGACCATGTAACAACCCACACCCACCCTAAGAGTTTCGTGATAATTTACTTGAATTTAGAATTATTAGGACTAAGTGTGTGCTTTTATAGAAATTCATGTGTTATGTGATTGATGAGTATGTGGCATGTTAGATTAGCTCTAGTATGCATAATATGAATTATTATAGTGAAATAAGTAATTTATATAAAGTGCATAAAGTATAAAACAATTTATTATGCGTAAATTAAATTTTCATGCGCAAAGTGATTTTTAAGCATAAAACAATTTTTATGAGCATTTTTAAAATCTTTTTAAATAAATATTTGGGGGGAATTTTAATGAAAATAATAAGAAAAATATTTTATTTTTAATTACCAATAATTAGCACATAAATTAAATAAAAGGCCCAATTTTCCAAAAGCCCACTACACCAAAACACTCCTAATCTAGCCCATTATTGGCAAACTTGTAATTTTGCCTAAACTCTATATATTTAAAGCAAAAATTCAGCCAGCTGCTTGGTGATAGCCACCACTCTATTATTCTTTATAATTTTTATAAAGAAACTCCCTCAAAAATATTCTCTCAACCGAAATTCACAAAGTGCTTTCAAACCTTGCGATTTTGTGATCGTTTCTGTAAGTTTTTCTATCCTTTTAAATTTTTATTTGATTTCTATGAAACTAATCAAGAGAAAACCATTTTGGGCTATCAATTTTCTATTTTTATTGTGATTAAATTCAGCCTAGTTGAATTATTTCAAGGAGAAACCAATTTTCAACCAAAAACAAAACCCTTTTTTTGTGAATCCACCAAAGGTGAACCCTAAAACTCAAAATTGGAAATTTCATGAAATTATTCAAGGGGGGCTACTGATTTAAGTTTGAATTTTTTCTAAACTAATTTTCTTTTGTGTTTAGATAAAAAAATATAGATTTAAATCATATTTTTATATATTACTGTAATGATCGAAAAATATAAAAAGCAAGAAAATTCATGATTTTCACCCTAAAACATAAAGTTGGAAATTTTTCATGTATATATATGTATATGGGTGCCAATTGGTGCATTAGAGCATTCTAAAATGATTTTTGTTATGATTACAAGAAAAATATCAGTTTAAACTGTGTTTTTACATATTATTGTAATAAATGAAAAGTAAGAAAAGTAAGAAAAATCCATGTTTACCTTAATTGTATGATTTGGCACATAGAGGAATTCTGATTCCAATGTCTATAATTTTTATTTGACATATTTCAATGATTATTGGCATGTATACATGAATAATAAATGATTTAATTGCATGATTGGTTGAAGGAATAACTCTAGACAAGCCTAGAGATAATTTGGCCTACATGAGGGTTTCCAAACCCTAATTGTTATGTATGGTTGATATGTGAACATGATTAAGTGACATGTGAAATAGGTCTTATGATGTGTTAATAATGAATTAATGATCTTAAATTGATTATGAGATGGATGGTATGATTTGGTCAAAAGAGATAAGCATGACTCTTTAAGATTACTTATTTAGTTGATATATATGAAAAGTGTTAAGTGTATCAAGGTGAATATTAAATTGAATTATTATTAAGATCATGATATATTGTGTTTGATTTTAGAAAGTCATAGTATGAGTTATAATATGATGTCATGTGAGCCTATGAAGGCTAAGTGTGCAAGACTTTAAAAGTCAACATGTTATGTGCAAGTGATGGGTGCACTTCTAAGTGCAAGTGATGAGTTGCACAACTCCAAGTTTATGTGAATGTTATATGTTCATGCAGTAGTTATGGGATAGGGTAGCATGATGATTAAGCAAATGCTAAGTAATTAATTAAATATTATGTTAGAGCTTGAGGAGTATTAGAAGTTCAAAGGGCTGAGCAAAGGAACCACATGGTGAGTAAACATTATATTATTATTACAAGTACAAGCCATCATGATATGTGAACCTTTGACATTCTCGAAACCTAAGGTCTTTTCTATCTTCAAATACAATTATATGATTTCTTTGTTAAGCATGGGATGCCAAAGGATAATTGGTCCAAAACCATCTTTGAATATCCAATGATAATAAAGAACCTTTGTGATTATTGCCCTGACTTATATTGTTTATGGAACTACACTATTATTTATCTTTATTTATTGCTATTATGCTATATGTGATTGCATTTCTTCAATGCTATTGTTATAAGTGATTACCATTAGCTCTAGCTATGGTACCTATAAACCTTTTATGTAAAAATCCTTGTGTTGATACGGGTAATCATTGAAACCTATGCACACGATCTTAACTCGATGAATAGGGATAGTATATCCACCTCAGCTAGGAGGAGCGATTCTAGCTATGGAGCCTAATTAGTTTCACACTTTTCTATGTGTTAGGAGTTGGAATTTTGTTTGATGCCACCTCTCTTTTATATATTCGAGTGAATATGGTAGTAGCCCTCACTCTCTATGTGCTGTGTGTGATCTCTGCAAACCTTGTTTAATTGTAAACTTTAAACCATGAGCTATGAATCATGAATTGTGAATCACAAACTATGAGTTATAAGTTATGAGCCCTTTCTAAAGGATATGTGTTATTGTATACGCTATATTGTTTACTCATTAAGATCATCTATCTCACACATTTTTCTTTATATGGTTTCAGGTGAGCATTATGAGGAGGCAAGGTGATGGCTCAAGCAATTTACTCCATTTGGGAAATTTTTTTGTCCAAGTTTATTAGTGTACTATGGTTGAAGAGTCTTTTTGATGCTCTAGGAGTTTCATTTTTGGATTATTAGAGTTTTAAATATTCTTTTCATATGGATTGTATCTTAAAGTATTTTCTTTAAATTATACTTCCGCTGGTTAAAGTTTTCCTTATTATTGGATAATTAAGTTAGTGCATGAGGTTTTGGTAAGATCCTAGGTAATGTTACTTTGTTTATAAGTGGGTTCTACGAG
The DNA here is from genome assembly GCA_947687605.1 of Reutealis trisperma. Taxonomy (NCBI): domain Eukaryota; kingdom Viridiplantae; phylum Streptophyta; class Magnoliopsida; order Malpighiales; family Euphorbiaceae; genus Reutealis; species Reutealis trisperma. The sequence continues at coordinate 329,036 of CANTUT010000193.1, forward strand.
TGTGGGTGACCTTATATCTCCTTATATTCTAGGACCATCATATCTTTAAAATTAGGATGTGACAAATTATTATCAGAGCTATACTTTTTAAGTCTAGTTTAGACTTGTCTGTTTATTAGGTAGATTAAGTGTAATCCTAAAGCATAGGAATTTTCTTGTCATGTCACTTGCAGTCTATCGATAGTACAATTTTGTGAAATCCAAATAAGTTATAGTACTGCTTGTTATTATTTGTGTGCCTTACGATTCTTTTACCATATGAAAAAGAAGATCACCTCTATAAGAGGACCCAGGCCTAGAGCATCCCGTGTGACCTACAAGAGGACTTGGCATGGAGATGTTCGAGAAAGTCATGCTTGTGATTCGCCCCAAGAGGGAGAAGAGCCCTGATGAGGAAGAGAATCCCAAGGAGTGCTTAGATTATGATTGGGTTCATAACAAGATTCAGAAGTTGGAAGAATATTGCTTGAACCTGGTAAAGGAAAATTGAAGTATGAGGTCTCTAGTATATACCTTGAGAGAGGATATTGAGTAATTAGGGTTGGGATTACTAAGCAGAGGATAGATAACTCACCATCAAGATCTTTGTTTTTAACCAGTCGCCAATGAGATAAAGATCTCCTTTGTTATCGATGTGGCAGTAGTAGTCATATAACTCTTGAGTGCTCTTCCATTGATCATTCGCCAACTTGACTTTGGAGGCTACTCAACGACTACCCTAATGAAGGATATACAAGGGCTAGAGCGAGTAGTTGGTAATGATTGGCATATTAGCATAAGACTTTATATGATATGAATGATGTTTCTTTTAACTACTTAGCTACTTAGTATGGATTGATTTCTTTTATTGCCTATGACATGATTGACTTTTATATGATAGGGAAACACATGATGCTATAAGTTATAGGTCACATGATTATGATATATGATACATGCCATGATATGTGATATATGCTATGTGATAAATGATATGTGACATGTGCCTTATGATATGATATGATGAGTACTTGTGATAAATGCATGACATGGGATAGACGTTAGTGGGGTGACATGGGTTAGAAGGGAATTCAAACTAAGTTCCCTTATCGTGATAGTAGAATGCCTCCCAAGAAGAAGGTTCACACAATTGCCTAACCCATTAGGGCTAGTGATGATGTGATATCGGATACTACTTCGAACGCTGCCTCTAGACCTGCAAGATCAATAGAGAGATCTAACTCTAGGGCACCAACCTTAGGCTCTAGTGCACAAGCCTCTTCACAAGAGGTTCATGCCATGTATGAGGAAATAAGGGACTTGTGCAAGGAATTGGATGAGCTATGAGCTCAAAGGCAGGATGTGCAGCAAACATAAGAAAGGAATGGAGTTTCGCCTCTTATGGTAGTGGCACCTACACAAAGAGAAAGGAAGTGGCTACCAAATGAGGGGATGACCATCCTGGATTTAAAAAAGCTACAGCCACCTACCTTCTGTGGTAAGGAGGGTGATGATCCTTATGAATTATTGGATGAGATGGATAAGCTAGTTCGTCGATTGTCATGCTCAGATGCTCGGGTAATTGAATTGGTAGGACTCCAACTCAATGAGGAGGCATGGTACTAGTATGAAAGGAATATTGAGGAGCAACTATATAGAGCTGACCCAACTACATGGGTAGAGTTTAAGTAAGAAATGATGGATTAGTTCTTGCTTGAAGGTGAGAGGCAAGATAGGGCACTATAGTTCGAGCAACTAAAGTAGAAACCTAGGATGTCAGTATTGGAGTATGCTAAGAAGTTTAATCGACTTAGCAGGTTCGCTGTCAACATTGTTCATATCAAAGCCAGCCGCATCAACTGCTTTCTAAAAGGGTTGATCACACCTCTGTTCAACTCATTAGCAGCAACTGAATTCTTAACTTTGGCCAAGTTGATAGGTAAGGCCAAGATAATGGAAAATAGATATAAGGCCAAGAGGGCCAAATGAGTGGAACGAGATCAAAAGGGTAGGCATAAGAACAAGAGCCATAGAGGCTAGCATAAGGGAGGAAGAGGACCAAGAAAGGAATCTTTGCTTTCAATCTCAACATCTGGAAAGAGTAATGGTCAATTGAAGCAGCTTCCTATTTGTGGCCATTGTGGCAAGCTACATTCTAGAGTTTGCAGGAAGATCTCTGGCACATGTTTGAGGTATGGACAAGTGGGTCACCTCATCAAAGATTGCCCAATGATAAGGAATGTAGGAAATACGACCTCGGCCCCTCCACTAACTAGACCATACCAGTCTTAAGGGCAAGGAGAAAAGAGCAAGGGACCAGCTGCTAGAAACACACCGGTGATAGACAACAAGAGCAAGGGTCGTGTCTTTGCGTTGAATCAATAAGAGGCCCGCGCATTATATATAACCATCACAGGTATCATTCCTATCCAAACTTCTAGTGCAAGATGCTTAATTGATTTTGGTGCTACACATTCATTTGTATCTCCATGTTTTGCTAAAAGTCTTGGTAGAAATAAGGAATTAATGCATGAACCCTTAGTATTGTTAACTCTTTTGGGAGAAGTGATGGAAGTGAAATATGTATTTAAGGATTGTGATGTAGCCATTAATAGACGAAAACTTCCTGTAGAATTGTTAGAACTCAATGTGCTAGAATTTGATGTAATCTTAGGGATGGACTAGCTATATGAGCATAGAGCTCATATCGACTGTAGAGAAAAGTTAGTGGAATTTTGAACTAAGGATGGCGAGAAATTTAAGTATCAAGGAGATATAAATGAGAATCCTCTGAATTTTATATCAGCCTTAGGAGCAAGAAGGATGTTAAGGAAAGGGTGCCAAGTGTACCTAGCTCACGTAGTCGATATTGACAAAGAGGCTGCTGTCCAAGGCAAGAGCATGCCAGTAATGGATGAATTCATGGATATCTTTCCTTAGGATCCACCTGGGATACCACCGAATCATGAGATCGAGTTCAGCATCGAGCTGCTATTAGGCACGCAATCCATATCAATACTGCTATACCGTATGGCACTAGCAGAGTTGAAAGAATTAAAAATGCAACTGCACAATCTATAAGATAAGGGTTTCATCTAATCAAGTAGCTCACTGTGGGGAACTCTGGTGCTATTTGTAAAGAAAAAGGATGGCTCATTCTGAATGTGCATCGATTATCGCCAGCTCAATAAAGTCATTGTAAAGAACAAGTTTCCTTTGCCAAGGATAGACGATCTTTTTGATCAACTGTAAGGAGCTAGCTACTTCTCTTAGATAGACTTAACGTTTGGCTATCATCAATTAAAGATCCATGGAGAAGACATCTACAAGATTACTTTCTATACAAGATACAATTATTATAAGTTCACGATCCTATTGTTTGGTCTGATGAATGCTCCTGCTACTTTCATAGACTTGATGAATTGAGTATTCAGGCCATTCCTTGACAAGTTTATGATCATGTTCATCAATGACATTTTGATTTACTCTAAGAGTAAAAAAGAGCATGAAGTGCATCTAAGGATTAAGTTGCAGACGCTACGTGATCACCAGCTATACGCAAAGTTATCTAAGTGTGAATTTTGGATGGAGTTTGTCAATTTTCTTAGGCATGTAGTAAGTAAAGAAGGAATCTAAGTTGACCCTAAGAAAATTGAAGCAATAGCCAATTAGCCACGACTCACAACAATTTCTGAAGTTTGGAGTTTTTGGGGCTTAGTCGACTATTATCATAGATTTGTACAGGACTTCTTTAAGATAGCATCACCTATGACCAAGTTGACAAGAAAACAAGTTAAGGTTAATTGAGAGGAGTCCTGTGATGAGAGCTTTCAAAAGCTTAATAAGTGCTTGATATCAGTTTTGGTTCTAGCCTTACCTGAAGGGGAAGAAGGATTCACAATCTACTGCAATGCCTTGAGAATAGGGCTTAGATGTGTCCTAATGCAAAATGATAAAGTCATCGCCTATGCATCATGACAACTTAAGAAGCATGAAGTAAACTACCTTACTCATGACTTAGAATTGGCTGTGGTAGTGTTCGCTTTTAAGATCTAGAGACACTATATGAATAGGACAAATTGTGAGATCTGTACGGATCATAAGAGTCTACAGTACATCTTGAGCTAAAGAGACCTCAACCTGAGGCAAAGAAGATGGGTCAAACTATTAAAGGACTATGACTACCAAATTCTCTACCATCCCAAAAAGGCAAACGCGTTGGCGAATGCCTTGAGTCAAAAATTGATAGGAAGCCTAGCCCATGTGACTGTACGAAAGTGGCTGATCGTGAAGGAGTTAAAAGGATTGTTTAGTTAGGGCTTGAGGCTAGAGATTGGAAAATTACAAGCTCTAGTAGCTCATTTTCAAGTGAAGTCAAAGCTAGCTTGCCAACAAGTCAAGTATGAGCATTAATGACCCTTTGAACTGTTATGAGAGATTGAGCTACCTGACAGGAAGTGGGAGCACATCACGATGGACTTCATAGTGGCGTTACCCAGAACCTCCAAAGCTTATGACTCTATATGGGTCATAGTAGACCAACTGACAATGTCTGCTTATTTTTTGAAAGTTAAAACCATATACTTTGTAGCTAATTATGCACAACTCTACATTGACAAGATCGTGAAAATGCACGTAGTACTAATTTATATCATCTCATATTGAGGCACTTAGTTCACCTTTAGGTTATAGCAGAAGTTGCAAGAAGCATTGGGAATGCAATTGGACTTACATACTGCGTTTCACCCTCAAACGAATGCATAGTTTGAAAGGACAATTCAGACACTTGAGGACATGCTAAGGATGTGTGTCCTGGACTTTAGTGGTAGCTGGGATATGTAACTGCCTCTGATCGAGTTTGCCTACAACAACAACTATCATTCACCTATCAGCATGGCACCATATGAAGCATTATATAGGAGGAAATGTCATTCTCCAGTTTGATGGGTTGAGCCTAGAGACAAGTATATAGAGATGTTGGAATTGCTTAAGAAGACTACTGAGAAGGTACCTTTGATCCAAGATTGACTGAAAACGGCCTTCAATCAATAAAAGAGCTATGTAGACCCTGAGAGGAAGGATGTGCATTTTACTGTAGGAGATCACATGCTCTTGAAAGTCTCCCCAATGAAAGGTGTCATGAGATTTGGCATGAGAGCAAAGCTATTGCCTCACTTCATTAGTCCTTTTGAGATATTGAATAAGGATGGGAAAGTTTATTATAGGCTTGCCTTACCCCCAACTATGCCACATGTACACCCAGTTTTCCACATCTCGATGTTAAGGAAATATGTGTCAGATCCATCCTATGTTGTAACAACCCACATCTACCCTAGGAGTTTTAGTGACAAATTATTTGAATTTAGGCTTATTATGACAAATTGTGTGACTATACGAAAATTCATGTGTGATATGATTTATGAGTTTGGGGCATGTTAAATTAATTTTAACATGCCTAATATAAATTATTATTGTGAAATAAATGATTTGAATAAAATGCATTAACATGAAATAATTTATTTTTCATAAAATGAATTTTTATGTAAAAAGGTGATTTTTAAGCATAAAATAATTTTATGAGTATTTTTAAATATTTTTAAATAAATATTTTGGGGAAATTTTAAAGAAAATAATAAGAAAAATATTTTACTTTTAATTACCCATAATCAGGCCCTAAATTAAATAAAAAACCCAAATACCCAAAAGCCCACTACACTAAAACACTCCTAACCTAGCTCATTAAGGGCAAACTTGGAAATTGCACCCCAAACCCTAATATATAATGAAAATTTCGGCTAGCACACTCATTCCAGCAGCCATCACTCCATTTTTCTATATCTGGGCAGAAAAATTCTCCCAAAATATTTCTCTCAACCGAAATTAAGAAAACACCTTTCCATTTTGCGATTTCTTGACTGTAATCGTAAGTTTTTCTTCTCTTTCGATTTCTAAACTGATTTCTATAAAATAAATTATGGAAAAATTATTTTGAACTGGTTGATTACTAATTTCTACAGATTTAATTCTATTTGGGTGAGTTTTTGGGAGAGAAAATCTATTTTCTACCAAATACACGATTCTTTCCGCGAGATTTCTCCAAAGGTGAATTCTATAACTTAAAATCACAATTTTTATGCATAAACATCATAAGGGGGGAGGGGGGGGGGGGGCGTGATTTGTGTATGGTTGTATTCTAAACTGATTTTTGATTTGTATTTTTTGGAAAATACTGGATTAAATAATATTCCTGCATATTTCTGCGATGACCCGAAAGTTTTAAAAAAACAAAGGAGTTCAAGATTTTCGTGTTAGAACTTGGAAGTTAGAAAATTTTATTCTTGAATGGACATATGGCTGCTGATTTGTATGAATAAGTATTCTAATATGATATTTGTTTTGTTTAGATGAAAAATAATGATTTGAATCATGTGTCTATTTATCGCTGAAATGAACGAAATGTGCGAAAAGCACGAAAACTCATAATTTTTCACCTAAGCCTTTGAACTTGGAATTTTTTTGTATAAACCCTATCTATGGCTGCCAAGTCAAGTATGGATGTGTTCTAAACTGATATTTGCTATGATTGAATGAAAAATAATAGTTTAAATAACCTGTTTATATATTTTTGAAATGACCGAAAAATACCGAAAATAAGAAAACTCATGGTTTTGTGGTCTAAAATTCAAAAGTTGAATTTTTATGTATAAACAACCCTATGTGTGGCTGATTCTTATGAATTGAAATTCCAAAATGATTTTTGTTGTGTTTACATGAAAAATCTTGGTTCAAACCATGTTTTTACAAATTTCTGAAATAGACGGAAAGTGCGAAAAGAAGAAAAATTTAGTCTCCACCTTGGTGATTCATTTGGCCTATATAAACATTTTTGTTCCAATGTTTATAATTTTTATGTGATTTGTTTTGATGATTATTGATATATATGTATGCATAAGAAATGATAAAATGGCATGTTAGTTGAAGGTATGATCCTAGATAAGCTTAAATGCATTATGGTATACTTAAGGTATCTTAACCATGTATTGTGATTAGAATACAAATATGATTGGAAAATATGGAACTAAATGTTATGATGACATTATAATAAATACATGATTTTGAGTTAATGAAGTGACAATTGAATAAAAAGGATCATAAGAGTTAAGTATGATACTTGAAAGGTTAATGGTTAAGTTGACATGTATGGAAGTGTAAAGTGTGTTAAGGTGATTGCTAAAGTGAAATGATATTGAGGTAATAATATTGTGATGACCATAGAAAGATATTAATGTGATTATAATGTGATATTATGAGAGCCTATAAGGCCTAAGTGTGCAAGACTTTTAAAGTCAATGTATTATGTGTAAGCGATGAGTACACCTATGTGTGGACTCTAAGTGTATGTGTATGCTATATGTGCATGGGGTAATTATGGGATAGGAGCATCATGAGTAAATAAATACTAAGTATTAAATCAAATATTATGATAGAGTTGAGGAGCTTTAGAAGTGCAAAGGGACTACGTATACTAGGAGCAAAGGAACCCCAAGGTTAGTAAACACTATGTTCATGTTACAAGTGTGAGTAAACATCGTATTCACTTTTCAAATGTGAGTAAACTCTATATTCCTGCTTCTAGTGTGAGTAAACACTATGTTCATGTTGCAAGTGCAAGTAACATTTTGTTATGTTATAAATGTATGAAAACATGTTATGTGAGCCTTTGTGATCTTTGAAACCCAAGTTCTTTCTATTCTAAATATTATTATATGATTTCTTTGACAAGCCTGGGATGCCAAAGGACATTTGGTCCAAAACTATTTTATTATCCAATGAGAAATTCTTGTGCTTAACACCCTAACTTATATTCTTTCTGGAACTACACTATCATTGTATCATTGTTTGAAAGCTAAACCACTATTGTTATTGGAATACATGTTATTGTTGCCTTATATGATATTGATAATTGTGATTAGCATTAGCTCTAGCTATGGTACCTTTTACCCTTTATGCAAAATCCTCGTACCGATGCAAGTAATCATCGGCTATGTGCTTCTCATACCGATGCGAGTAATCATCGGCTATGTGCTTCTTGTACCGATGCGAGTAATCATTGTCTATGTGCTTCTCGTACCGATGCAAGTAATTATCGGCTATGTGTTTGAGTGATTATGGCAATAACCTTCACTCTATGTGTTCGAGTGATTATGGCTATAGCCTTCACTCTATGTGTTATAAGCGTGATTTCTGCAAACCTTTCTAAATTGCAAACTATGAATCATGAACTATAAGTTATGAGCTATGAGCCCTTTCTAAGTGATATGTGTTATTATACAATCCCTATTGTTTACTCATTGAGATCATCTATCTCACCCCTTTTTCCTTGTGTGGTTCCAGGTGAGCAAATGTGAGGAGGCAAGGTGATGGCTTAAGCATTGTACTTCGCTTGGGGAATTTCTTGTCCAAGTTATCAATAATACTATTTTATGAAGTCTTGTCATTAGATGCTCCGGGAATGTTGATTGATGCTTATTGATATATATTATTTTCCTCATGGATTTTATATGAAATGATTTATTTTAGACTTTCGCAATTTAAGGTATTCATCTAAATGTTTTGAATGGGTTATCGTAAGAGGTTTGGTAAGATCTTAGGCATGATTTGTTTATATATAAGTGGGTTCTACGGGCATGGGTGACCTTATGTCTCCCTATGTTCTAGGACCGTCATATCTCTAAGGTTGGGATGTGACAAAGGTGGTATCAGAGCTATAGTTTTTAAAGTCTAGTTTAGACTTGTCCACTTATTGGTTTGACTAAGTATAATCCTAAAGCATAGGAATCTTTCTGTCATGTCACTTGTTGTCTATCGCTAGATTAGTTCTGTGAAATCCTAATAAGCTATAGCACTCTTTGTTTTTGTTTGCTTGTGTGCCTTACGATTTCTTTACCAGATGACTAAGGAGATTACCCCTGCTCAAGGACTGCGGCTTGGAGCATCGCGTGTGGCATGCAAGAGGATATGGTGAGAGATGTTCAAAAGAGCCGTGCTTGCTATCCATCTCAAGAAAAAGAAGACTCCTGCAATGCGAATGATGTTAATGGATTGCTTGGTGACTTAGTGTGGATTAATTCTTTTATGGCATGATTCACTTTCGCATGATAAGAGAATTCTTCATGCTATGAGATATATGTTACATGATTATGATATGTGATATATGCTATGTGATAAGTGATATATGATATATGCTATGTGATAAGTGATATGTGATATATGCAATGTGATATATGCTATGCAATATATGATATAAGATAGGACATGATATGATATGTACTCATATAAGATGCATGGTTAGTATGATATTTTAATAATGGGGTTATGTGGGTTAGAAAGAGAAGTTGACTAAGTTTTGATCTAATTGAGATTAATGATTGATGGGTATAATGTTATGAGGTATGAAATACTTACATGATACAATGGTTTGATATATGAATTAAATAGAGTTATTAAATGGTAATTTTGATTGATGCCAAAAGAAGAGGAAGGATACTTAATGATTAGTCAGAGAATAAAATGAATCAGTTACATTTTATAGAGGAATAAAATGAATCAGTTACATTTTGTATAAGTATATGGTATGAAGTAAGTGAAGTACATTAAGGAATTTGTGGTATAGATGCTACCCTGTAGACAAGAACAATAAGAAAGCTAGGTATTTTTCTATCACTTATGTAGATATCGAGTATAGTCGAAGGAAGAATTTTTATCTAGTGCGATTTAAAAATAAAAAGGTATTATTCCCATTTGAAGTTTTAGTACAAGATGCTTGATTGATTCTGGTGCTGCAAATTCATTTGTGTCTCAATATTTTGCTAGGAGTCTCGGTAGAGATAAGGAATAAATTAATGAACCCTTAGTAGTGTTGACCCTTTGGGGAGAAATGAAGGAAGTAAGGTATTGTTTAAGGATTGTGAGGTAGACATTGATGGATGAAAACTTCTTGTATTGACTATAAAGGAAAGCAATTAAAAATTTGAGCTAAGGATGGGAGATATTGGTGTATCAAGGAGATATTTATGATTAAGGTTTACTAGCGTAATCATGGAATGGATGAGTATACTTAGGACGCTGAGGAAGGGATGCGGTAGAAGCATACATAGTTTTTTTGAGAATATGTGAGTAAGTATTGAAATTCGAGGACGAATTTCTTTTAAGAAGGGGAGATATAAAAGTATAAGTATTATCAGACTTGTAATGTTGATAAAAGGATAAGTATGATTCTAGTGGAGATTCTTTAGTGATGAGATTCCTTTGAGTATATAGGGTGCAATCAGAGTATAAGGATTTGAACTTTTATAAGATGATAGATGATTAAGGCCATTTGAATTGTAAATTTGAGGACCCATAAGGACTTGATCTATGAGGGTATAACATGATTTTAAGATAAAATGTTCTAGATTTGATTTTATTATGTACTTGTGTCCAGTATGTCTATCTATATGCACTAAGTTTTGCTTTATAAAATCATACATCATGAACCATATCAAGCATTGCATTAAGGTTGCATGTTACATGCAAGGATGAAAATGTTTTAGTTCTTATAAATGATTCTATGTAGTTTTGAAAATTTAATAGTTTTGAATATACTTGAAAGGGATTTAAGTCCTCAGATGAGAAATATTTTAAGGCGTTAGACACAATAATGTTCAATTGAGGTTACTAGAAAATTTGGTAGTGATCTTTAGTATGGAAAGAATTTTTATTGAGATAATCTAGAATGGCATAGATTTAGAGAGATATAAGACTTGCATAGAGATTTCATTAAATATCAATGGTATTAGAAGGTTTATTATTTTAATATGGATAGTTTGAATGATTAGGAATGTGAAGTATAGCAAGATGTAAGTGGAAAAAAATCTAAAGTGAGATGATATTACTAGCTAAATGTATAAAAATTATGAGGCATTGGGAAATTAGGTCATAATAACGATGTATATATTATGGAGTAAGTCTGAAATAGTTATGAGAAGTTATTTGGGATTGTAAATTAAAAGAATTCAAGTTCATTTGGGATATGATATATATAGGAATATTTGTTAAGTTTAAATATGTTTTAATTGATGAATGATGGCAGTGTAGAAATCGTAATGTTAGCAAGGTATTAAACATGAAAATATTTATTGAGGAAATAATAGATTAAGTAATAATTATTACTATGAAAAGAGAATTATTGAATATCAGTCGGATTTATTAATTTGGAGTTATTTGCTGGACTCTTATAGGAAGTAGTGAGTAAGGTGTTATTATATATGCTAACATTAGTAAGATATAAGGAAAAGGAATGCTTGGGATTATATTTGATTGAAGGTGAAATTAAAGGTTCTATTACTTTATTTTTGAGGTTAAGGGGATAAAAAAAATTGTTAAGAATTAGTTTTAAGATTTATTTGAACAAGAGATTAACAAAGGTGTAGCTTAAGCTAAAAGTTTATCAATGTGATTCTTTTTAATAGATTGTGAGTATGTACCTTACTGTATTTGATAAGTTAATTATAGTTAGATATTGGGTTTGAGTGGCGCAGCAGAAGTATGGTAGAGAAGTTAAGTAAACTATGTTGTGCTATTAGATTTGGAAATTCGAGGAGAAATTTCTTTTAAGGGGGGAGAATGTAACAACCCACATCTACCCTAGGAGTTTTAGTGACAAATTATTTGAATTTAGGCTTATTGTGACAAATTGTGTGACCATACGAAAATTCATGTGTGATGTGATTTATGAGTTTGGGGCATGTTAAATTAATTTTAATATCCCTAATATAAATTATTATTGTGAAATAAATGATTTGAATAAAATGCATTAGCATGAAATAATTTATTTTTCATAAAATGAATTTTCATGTAAAAAGGCGATTTTTAAGCATAAAAAAATTTTATGAGTATTTTTAAATATTTTTAAATAAATATTTTGGGGAAATTTTAATGAAAATAATAAGAAAAATATTTTATTTTTAATTACCCATAATCAACCTCTAAATTAAATAAAAAGCCCAAATACCCAAAAGCCCAGTACACTAAAACACTCCTAACCTAGCTCATTAAGGGCAAACTTGGAAATTGCACCCCAAACCCTAATATATAATGAAAATTGCAGCCAGCACTCTCATTCCAGCAGCCATCACTCTATTTTTCTGTATCTTGGCAGAAAAATTCTCCCAAAATATTTCTCTCAACCCAAATTAAGAAAACACCTTTCCGTTTCGCGATTTCTTGACCGTAATCATAAGTTTTTCTTCTCTTTCGATTTCTAAACTGATTTCTATAAAATAAATTATGGGAAAATTATTTAGAACTAGTTGATTACTGATTTCTATAGATTTAATTCTATTTGGGTGAGTGTTTGGAAGAGAAAATCTATTTTTTACCGAAAACACGATTCTTTCTGCGAGATTTCTCCAAAGGTGAATTCTATAACTTAAAATCACAAGTCTTATGCATAAACATCATAAGGGGGGAGGGGGGGTGATTTATGTATGGTTTTATTTTGAACTGGTTTTTGATTTGTTTTGATGGAAAATATTGGATTAAATAATATTCCTGCATATTTCTGCGATGACTGGAAAGTTTCAAAAAAAAAAAGGAGTTCAAGGTTTTCGTGTTAGAACTTAGAAGTTAGAAAATTTTATTCTTGAATGGACATATGGCTGCTGATCAATGTGAATAAGTATTCTAATATGATATTTTTTTTGTTTAGATGAAAAATAATGATTTGAATCATGTGTCTGTTTATCGCTGAAATGAACGAAATGCGTGGAAAGCGTGAAAACTCATGATTTTTTACCTAAGCCTTTGAACTTGGAATTTTTTTGTATAAACCCTATCTATGGCCACCGAATCATGTATGGATGTGTTCTAAACTGATATTTGCTATGATTGAATGAAAAATAATAGTTTAAACAACCTGTTTACATATTTCTAAAATGACCCAAAAATGCCGAAAATAAGAAAACTCATGGTTTTGTGGTCTAAAATTCAAAAGTTGAATTTTTATGTATAAACAACCCTATGTGTGGCCGATTCTTATGAATTGAAATTCCAAAATGATTTTTGTTGTGTTTACATGAAAAATCTTGGTTCAAACCATGTTTTTACAAATTTCTGAAATAGACGGAAAATGCGAAAAGAAGAAAAATTTAGTCTCCACCTTGGTGATGCATTCGGCCTATATAAACATTTTTGTTCCAATGTTCATAATTTTTATGTGATTTGTTTTGATAATTATTGACATGTATGTATGCATAAGAAATGATAAATTGGCATGTTAGTTGAAGGTATGATCCTAGATAAGCTTAAATGCATTATGGTATACTTAAGGTATCTTAACCTTGTATTGTGATTAGAATACAAATATGATTGGAAAATATGGAACTAAATGTTACGATGACATTATAATAAATACATGGTTTTGATTTGATGAAGTGACAATTGAATAAAAAGGATCATAAGAGTTAAGCATGATACTTGAAAGGTTAATGGTTAAGTTGACATGTATGAAAGTGTAAAGTGTGTTAGGGTGATTGCTGAAGTGAAATGATATTGAGGTAATAATATTATGATGACCTTAGAAAGGTATTAATGTGATTATAATGTGATATTATGAGAGCCTATAAGGCCTAAGTGTACAAGACTTTTAAAGTCAATGTATTATGTGCAAGTGACGAGTACACTTATGTGTGGACTCTAAATGTATGTGTATGCTATATGTGCATGGGGTAATTATGGGATAGGAGCATCATGAGTAAATAAATACTAAGTATTAAATCAAATATTATGATAGAGCTTAAGGAGCTTTAGAAGTGCAAAGGGACTACGTATACTAGGAGCAAAGGAACCCCAAGGTGAGTAAACACTATGTTCATGTTACAAGTGTGAGTAAACATCGTATTCATTATTTAAATGTGAGTAAACTCTATATTCCTGCTTCTAGTGTGAGTAAACCCTATGTTCATGTTACAAGTGCAAGTAACATTTTGTTATGTTACAAATGTATGAAAACATGTTATGTGAGCCTTTGTGATCTTTGAAATCCAAGTTCTTTCTATTCTAAATATTATTATATGATTTCTTTGATAAACCTGGGTTGCCAAGGGACATTTGGTCCAAAACTATTTTATTATCCAATGAGAAATTCTTGTGATTAGCACCCTAACTTATATTCTTTTTGAAACTACACTATCATTGTATCATTGTTTGAAAGCTAAACCACTATTGTTATTGGAATACATGTTATTGTTGCCTTATATGATATTGATAATTGTGATTAGCATTAGCTCTAGCTATGGTACCTTTTACCCTTTATGTAGAATCCTCATACCAATGCGAGTAATCATCAGCTATGTTCTTCTCATACTGATGTGAGTAATCATCAGCTATATGCTTCTCATACCAATGTGAGTAATCATCGGCTATGTGCTTCTCGTACTGATGTGAGTAATCATCAGCTATGTGTTTCTCGTACCGATGCGAGTAATCATCGTCTATGTGCTTCTCGTACCGATGCACGTAATTATCAGCTATGTGTTCGAGAGATTATGGCAATAGCCTTCACTCTATCTGTCCAAGTGATTATGGCTCAAGCATTCTACTTCGCTTGGGGAATTCCTTGTCCAAGTTATCAATAATACTATTTTATGAAGTCTTGTCATTAGATGCTCCGAGAATGTTAATTGATACTTATTGATATATATTATTTTCCTCATGGATTTTATATGAAATGATTTATTTTAGACTTTTGCAATTTAAGGTATTCATCTAAATGTTTTGAATGAGTTATTGTAAGAGGTTTGGTAAGATCCTAGGCATGATTTGTTTATATGTAAGTGGGTTCTACGGGTGTGGGTGACCTTATGTCTCCCCATGTTCTAGGACCATCATATCTCTAAGGTTGGGATGTGACATATGTTCTGTCACCACTAGACATCATAATAGATAAGTAACTATTCTATGAGTTACTAATAGCCATAATGGATTGACAAGTGAAAAGGTTAAGAAACAAGGAGATACCCATGATCAATGTTCAATGGCGAAATCATGGGATAGACGAGTGCACTTGGGAAACTAAGGAGGAGACGCAATAGAAGCATCCTCAGCTTTTGAAAAGCATATAAGTATCTAAATTCAAGGATTAATTTCATTTGAGGGGGGAGAATGTAACAACCCGCACCCACCCTAGGAGTTTTGTGGTAATTTACTTGAATTTAGAACTATTATGACTAAATGTGTGCTTTTATGGAAATTCATGTATTATGTGATTGATGACTATGTGGCAAGTTAGACTAGCTCTAATATACATAATATGAATTATTATGGTGAAATAAGTGATTTATATGAAATGCATAAGCATAAAATAATTTATTGCACATAAATTAAATTTTCATGCACAAAGCGATTTTTAAGAATAAAACAATTTTTATGAGCATTTTTAAAATATTTTTAAATAAATATTTTAGGAGGAATTTTAATGAAAATAATAAGAAAATATTTTATTTTTAGTTACCTATAATTAGCCCATAAATTAAATAAAAGGCCCAACTTTCCAAAGATCCACTATACCAAAACACTCCTAACATAACTCATTAATAGCAAACTTGTAATTTTGCCAAAACTAGCATATATAAAACTAAAATTTGACCAGCCCCTTGGTGACAGCCACTATTTTCTTATTCTTCATAATTTTGTAGAAAAACTCTCTCAAAAATATTCTCTCAGTAGAAATTCACAAGGCGCTTTCAAACCTTAAGGTTTCGTGAACGTTTCTATAAGTTTTTCTATCCTTTCAATTTACTATTTGATTTCTATGAAACTAATCATGAGAAAACTATTTTGGGCTGTCAATTTACTATTTTTACTGTGATTAAATTTGACCTAGGTGAATTATTTGAAGGAGAAACCAATTTTCAACCAAAAACACAACCCTTTCTTCATGAATCCTCTAAAGGTGAACCCTAAAACTCAAAATTGGAATTTTCATGAAATTATTCAAGGAGGGGCTGCCAATTTGTGTTTGAATGTGTTATAAACTGATTTTTATTGTGTTTAGATAAAAAATATTAATTTAAATCATATTTCTATACATTACTATAATGATCGGAAAGTAAGGAAAGCAAGAAAATTCATGGTTTTCACCCTAAAACCTAAAGTTGGAAAATTTTCATGCATATATATATATATATATATATATGTGTGTGTGTGTGTGTGTGTGTGTGTGTGTGTGTGTGTGTGTGGGTGCCAATTGGTGTGTTAGAGCATTCTAAAATGATTTTATTATGTTTACATGAAAAATATTGGTTTAAACTATGTTTTTGCATATTACTGTAATGAACGGAAAGTGTGAAAATTAAGAAAAATCCATGTTTACCTTGACTGTATGATTTAGCCTAAGAGGAATTTTTATTCCAATGTCTATAATTTTTGTATGACATATTTCAATAATTATTGGCATGTATACATGAATGATAAATGATTTCATTACATGATTGGTTGAAGGAATAACTCTAGACAAGCCTAAAGATAATTCGGCCTACACGAGTGTTTTGCAAACCCTAATTGTTATGTATGGTTGATATGTGAACATGATTAAGTGACATGTGAAATAGGTCTTGTAATGTGTTAATAGTGAATTAATGATATTAAATTGATTATAAGATGGATGGTATGATTTGGTCAAAAGAGATAAGCATGACTCTTTAAGGTTACTTATTTAGTTGATATATATGGAAAGTCCTAAGTGTATCAAGTTGAATGTTAAATTGAATTAATATTAAGATCATGATATATTGTGTTTTACTTTAGAAAAGTCATAGTATGAGTTATAATGTGATGTCATGTGAGCATATGAAGGCTAAGTATGCAAGACTTTAAAAGTCAACATGTTATGTGTAAGTGATGGGTGCACTTCTAAGCGCAACTCCAAGTTTATGTGAATGTTATATGTGCATGGGGTAGTGATGGAATATGCTAGCAAGAAGATTAAGCAAATGCTAAGTAATAAATTAAATATTATGTTAGAGCTTGAGGAGTAGTAGAAGTTCAAAAGGCTACAGGTACTAGGAACAAAGGAACCACAAGGTAAGTATACATTATATTATTATTACAAGTACAAGCCATCATTATATGTGAGCCTTTGACATTCTCAAAACCCAAGTTCTTTTCTATCTTCAAATGCAATTATATGAATTCTTTGTTAAGCTTGAGTTTCCAAAGGAAAATTGGTCTAAAACCATTTTGGAATATCCAATGATAATAAAGAACCTTTGTGATTATTGCCTTAACTTATATTCTTTCTAGAACTACACTGTTATTTATCTTTTGTTTGATAAGCTAAACATCTATTATTATTATGCTACATGTGATTGCATTTCTTCAATGCTATTGTTATAAGTGATTACCATTAGCTCTAGCTATGGTACCCATAAACCTTTTATGCAGAAATCCTCTTGATGAAGTAGGTAATTATCAGAACCTATGCACACGGTTTTAACCCGATGGATAGGGATAGTGTATCCACCTCAACTAGAAAAGGTGGTTCTAGTTAAGGTGCTTAATTATTTTTGCACTTTTCTATGTGTTAGGAGTAGGAATTTCATTCGATGTGACCTCTTCATTATGTGTTCGAGTGAATATGGCAATAGCCCTCACTCTCTATGTGCTATATGTGATTTCTGCGAACCTTGTTAAATTGCAAACTTTGAACCATGAGCTATGAATCATGAATTGTGAATCATAATCTATGAGTTATAAGCTACGAGCCCTTTCTAAGGGATATGTGTTATTGTATAAGCTATATTGTTTGCTCATTGAGGTCATCTATCTCACCCCTTTTTCTTTGTATGGTTCGAAGTTAGCATTATGAGGAGGCAAAGTGATGGCTCAAGCAATCTACTCCACTTGGGGAATATCCTTGTCCAAGTTTATTAGCATACTATGATTGAAGATTCTTTTTAGATGCTCCGAGGAGTTTCATTTTCGGATTATTATTTATTTGATAATTTATTTAGAGTCTTAAATATTCTTTTCATATGGATTGTATCTTAAAGTATTTTCTTTAAATTATGCTTCTGTTGGTTACAGTTTTCCTTATTATTAGATAATTAAGTTAGTACATGAGGTTTTGGTAAGATCCTAGGCAATGTTACTTTGTAGATGAGTGGGTTCTACGAGCGTGAGTGACCTTATGTCTCCCTATATTCTAGGACTGTCATATCTCTAAAATTAGGATGTGACACACCAATTGTCCTTTGGCAACCCAAGCTTAACAAAGTGCTCATATAATTATAATTGAAAATAGAAAGGAACATGGATTTCAAGAATCTTAAAGGTTCACATATCATGATAACTTGTAATTGTAACATGAACATAATGTTTACTCACCTTGTGGTTCCTTAGCTTTTAATTGATGTAGCCCTAGAACTTCTAATAATCCTCAAGCTCTAGCATAATATGATAATTCAATACTTAGCATTTGCTTAATCATCATTCTATCTTATCCCATGCTTAATCATCATACTATCCTATCCCATAACTATCCCATGTACATATAACATTCACATACACTTGGAGTTACACTTAGAAGTGCACTCATCATTTGCACATAGCATATTGACTTTAAGTCTTGTATACTTTTCCTTCATAGGCTCACAAAAAATCATATTATACCTCATACTATGACTTTTCTAAAGTCAAACATAATATATCATGATCTTAATATCAATTAAATTTAACATTCAACTCAGTACACTTAACACTTTTCATATATATCAACTTAACATATAACCTTAAAAGTATCATGCTTATCTCTTTTGACCAAAACATACAATCAATCCCATAGTCAATTTAAGGTCATTAATCCATAATTAACACATCATAAGGCCAAACTCACATGCTACTTAATTATGTGCACATGTTACATAATATAGTAATAGGGTTAGAAAACCCTAGGTAGGCCGAACCTCTCTAAACTTTGTCTAGAGTTATTCCTTCAACCAACATGCAATTAAATTATTTATCACTTATGTGCACATGTCAACAATCATTAAAATATATCATATAAAAATTATAGACATTGGGATCAAAATCCCAATGTAAGCCAAATCAAACAATCAAGGTAAAACATTGATTTTTTTCTTGCTTTTTGCACTTTTCATTCATTATAATAATACGCAAAAACATTATTTAAACCAATATTTTTCATATAAATATAACAAAAATCATTTTGGAACACACTATTAGACAAATTGGCACTCCCTTGTAGAGTATATGCATGAAAATTCCACCTTCAGGTTCTAAGGTGAAAACCATGGATTTCTCTTGCTTTCTATACTTTTCAATCATTACAGTAATATACAAAAATATGATTTAAGCAAATATTTTTCATCTAAACACAACTAAAATCAATTTAGAATGCATAAATACATAAATCTCCCTCCCCCCCTCCTCCTTATAGGATATATGTATGAAAATTCTAACTTTAAGTTTTAGGATTTACCTTTGGTGGATTCACGAGGAAAAAGTTGTGGTTACGGTTGAAAATCAGTTTTTCCTTCAAAAGAAAACACCTCAAGGAAATTAATCAAGAAAAAAAATAGTAAATATATAGTCCTAAATAGATTTCCCATAGTTAGTTTCATAAAAATCAAATAATAGATTGAAAGGAAGGAAAAACTTACGAAAATGTTTACAAAATCGCAAGGTTTGAAGGCACATTGTGAATTTCGGTTGAGAGAATTTTTCTATAAAAATTTGATGGAGAACAAAATGGAAGCTGCCAAGGGGATCGGATGGCCAAATTTTATCTTTATATTTAGGGTTTGGGCAAAATTACAAGTTTGCCATTAATAAGCTAGGTTAGGAGTGTTTTGGTGTGTTAGGCTTTGGTGAGTTAGGCCTTTTAATTTAATTTATGGGCTGTTAATAGGTAATTAAAAATAAAATATTTTTCTTATCATTTTCATTAAAATCCCCCTATAAATATTTATTTAAAAATATTTTAACATACTCATAAAAATTATTTTATGCTTAAAAATCGCTTTGTGCATGAAAATTCACTTTATGCGTAATAAATCATTTGATGCTTATGCACTTCATATAAATCACTTATTTCATAATAATAATTCATATTATGCATATTATAACTAATCTAATATGCCATATACTCATCAATCACATAACACATGAATTTTCATAAAAGTACATATTTTGTCATAATAGCTCTAAATTCAAGTAAGTTGTCATGAAACTCCTAGGATAAATAAGGATTGTTATGGGATTACTCAAGATTAGTTTTATAAAAATCAAATAGTAGCTTGAAAGAAGAGAAAAATTTATGAAAAAGATCACAAAATCCCAAAGTTTGGAGGCACCTTGTGTTTTTCGGTAAAGAGAGAATTTTTGAGAGAAAATTCTATAAAAAATCTTATGGGAAAATAGAATGGAGGTTGCCACAACAAAGGGGGGCCAAATTTTAGGTTAAATTTAGGGTTTTGGTGCAAAATTATAAGTTTGTCATTAATGAGCTAGGTTAGAAGTGCTTAGGTATTTGGGCTTTTGGTGGGTTAGACTTTTAATCCAATTTATGGGCTGATTATAAATAATTAAAAATAAAATATTTTGCTTATTCTTTTTCATTAAAATTCCTTCAAAAATATTTAATTTAAAATATTTAAAAAATGCTAATAAAATTTATTTTATGCTTAAAAATCGCTTTGTGAATGAAAATTCACTTTGTATGCAATAAATGACTTTATGCTTTTGCATTTCACATAAATCACCTATTTCATATTCAAAATTCATATTATGCATATTAAAACTACTCTAGCATGCCACTAGCTCATAACTCACATAGCATATGAAATTTCATGAAAGCCTATACTTTGTCACAATAATCCTAAAATCAAGCAATTTATCACGAAACTCCTAGCCTGAGTATAGATTGTTACATTCTCCCCCCTTAAAAGAAATTTGTCCTCGAATTTAGATATTTACTCATACATTCTTGAAAAACTGGGGATGCTTCTATTGCATTCCTTTCTCAGCTTCCTAAGTACACTCATCCATTTCACAATTACACTACTGGACCTTAATCATAGGTGTCTCCTTAATATATAAATTTCCCCCCATCTTTGGTTCAAAATTCTACTTGCTTCTCTCTACAATCAATATGAGCTCCATGCTTATATAGCCAATCCATTCCTATGTCAAGTTCTACCAACTCCACTGGAAGTTTTTGTCCATTGATGTCAACCTCACAATCCTTAAATATATATTTTACTTCCATCATCTCTCCTAACAGAGTCAACACTACTTGGGGTTCATTCATCAATTCCTTATCTCTACTAAGACTCTCAGCAAAACATGGAGACATAGACAAGTGTATAGCATTAAGTTCTATATATTCCTCTCATACCAGTACCATGCCTCCTCCTTGAGTTCGAGTCCTACCAACTCAATCACTCGAGCATCAGAGGAAGATAGTTGATAGCTTGTCCATCTCATCCAAAAATTCATGAGGGTCATCACCCTCCTCACCATAAAAGGTAGGTGGTTGTAACTTCTTAAATTCTGATATGATCATTCCCCCATCAAGTAGCTACTTCCTTTCTTTTCTTATAGGTGCCATTACTATGGGAGGCAAAACTCCATTTTCATCTTTTGTTGATGGCACTTCCTGCCTTTGAGCTCGTAACTCTTCTAATTCTTTGTACAAGTCCCTCATCTCCTAGCGTATAGCTTGAACCTCTTGTGAAGAGGCTTGCTCACTAGAGCCCAGGATCAGTACTCTCGAGTTAGACCTTTCTCTTAATTTCAATAGTGTGAAGGTAGCATTTGAAATGGTGTCTAATACCACATTCTCACAAGCCCTAACAGGTTAAGCAGTTGTGCAGACCTTCTTCTTAGAAGGCATTCTGCTATAACGAGTAAGGGTATTCAATGCCAACTTCCTTCTAACCCATTTAACCCTATTATCAAATTATCATTCTTACAATGCATCTAACATAAGCACACCTCATATCATTTCACCTCATAATGCACATATCACATATCACTGCATATACCATATATCATATAACTTATAGCATAATGAACTCTCCTATCACATAAAAGTCAATCATTCCATAGGCAATAGAAAATCAAACCCAAGCCAAATAGCTAAGTAATCATATAATATAAGTCATATCATATAAGTCATATGCCACTAGTCATATATAAGTGGGGAACTGCTTAAATTGACCATTTTGTTGTCTAAGTGTTGAAGTCATTGGTGAAAAATTTCCTAAACCTCCTCATTCTCCTTTATGCTGGCCTTTATAACCTTTGCTCTTACCCTTGCTCTTTTGTTCAAGTTTAACAAGTTTGGCTTTCTCTGCCTTATACCTCTTCTCCATGTCCTCTCTCAAACTATGCACTAGGGACCTCAAATGTTGATTTTCCTTCATCAGGTTCGAGTAGTCTCCTTCCAACCTCTGAATCTTAGGGTCCTCCTCATCAAGAATCTTCTCTTCCTTGTAGTGAATCACAGGCACAACCTTCTGGAACATCTCTCACCATGCTTTTACACGATATGCGAGGTGCTCTAGGTCAGGGTCCTTTAGCAGGGTACTCTTCTTGGTCATCTGATAAGAGAATTATAAGGCACATAAAACAATAACAAGGAGTACTATAGCTTATTAGGATTTTGCAGAACTAAGCTAAGAATGGACTGTAATTGACATAAAAGGAAAATTCCTATGCTCTAGAATTATATTTAATTAACCTAATAACCAAAAAAGTCTAAACTAGACTTCAAATTATAGCTCTGATACCATATTTGTCACATCCCAATTTAGAAGATATGATGGTCCTATAACATAGGGAGATATAAGGTCACCTACGCCCGTAGAACCCACTCATACACATATAAATATTGCCTAGGATCGTACCAAAATCTCACACATTAACTTAATTTGACCAATAATAAAAGGAAACTTTAATTTGCGGAAGAATAATTTAAAAATACTTTATATACAATCCATAAGAAAAGAATATTTAAGATTCCAAATAAATCATCAAAGGAATAATGTTTTAAAAAGAAAAACTCCCCAAATAAGAACTCTTGATGGATCTAAAAAAGACTCTTCATATCATAGTATGATAATAAACTTAGACAAGGAAATCCCCCAAGCATAGTAGATTGCTTAAGCTATCACCTTGCCTCCTCATAATGCTTACCTAGAAACCACACAAGAAAGGGGTGAGATAGATGATCTTAATGAGTAAACAATATGGCTTACACAATAACACATATCCCTTAGAAAGGGCTCATAGCTCATAACTCATAGTTCATGATTCACAATTCGTGATTTATAGTTCATGGTTCATAGTTTTCAATTTAGCAAGGTTTGTAGAAATCACACTTATCACTTATCATATAGAGAGTGAAGGTTATTGCCATATTCACTCTAACACATAAAGGAGAGGTGGCATCAAACCAAATTCCAACTCCTATTACATAATATGCATGAAGCTGATTAGGCCCCACAGCTAAAATCGTCCCTTCTAGCTGAGGTTGATACTCTACTCCTATCCATTGGGTTAAGATGATGTGTACAGGTTTTGATGATTTCCCGTATCAGCACAAAGATTTCTACATAAAAGGGTTCATAGGTACCATAGCTAAAGCTAATGGGAATCACTTATAATAGTAACATTGAAGAGAATAATCACATGTACAATAGTAGTAATAGAAGCTTAGCTTATTAAACAAAAGATAAATAATAGTGTGGTTCCAGAAAGAATGCAAGGTAAGGCAACAATCACAAATGTTCTTTCTTAACATTGAATAAACAATAATAGTTTTGGGCCAATTGTCCTTTGGCAACCCAAGTTTAATAAAGAAATCATATAATTAGAATTGATATTATAAAGGAACTTGGGCCCAAAGAATTTTAAAGGTTCATATATCTTGATAACTTATACTTGAAACATGAATATAATGTTTACTCACCTTGTGGTTCCTTAGCTCCTAATGCCTATAGACTTTGCACTTTTAACAATCCTCAAGCTCTAAGATAAGATTATAATTCAATACTTAGCATTTGCTTAACATCATGCTATCCTATCCCATAACTACCATGCACATACATCATTCACATATACTTAGAGTTGCATTAAGAAATGCACTCATCACTTCCATATAACATATTGACTTTAAGTCTTGCACACCTTGCCTTCTTAAGCTCACATGAAATCATATAATAACTCATACCAAGACTTTTCTAAAGCCAAATACAATAAATCATAAACTTAATATCAATTTAATTTAACTTCCAACTTGGTACCCTTAATACTTTCCGTATATATCAATTTAACAGTTAAATCTTAATACTTTCCAAATATTTCACATATCAAACCATTATCAATTGTAAGTATTCCATATAGCATAACATTATTCATATCAATCATTAATCTAAGTTAGATCAAACTTAGTCAACTTCTCTTTCTAACCTTGGCAAATCAACTTAGAATTATTTAACATGTTCACTAGGTGTTTATTCTATAGATATAATTCATTAAGAAATCATAATTTCAAAAGATTTGAAAGTCCCTTAAGTCATGAAATGAGCCTTGGAATCATGAGCGCCATATAATTTTTACGACAACGACCTATTATCGCGACAATGATCCAAATGGCTACAATTGGTACTAATTTAAGGGATAAAACATCAAATTAGACCTTAAGACATAGTGTGTTTCATGACTTCAGTTGCGACTATGACTTTAGGCCTAATAGAGAATCGCGACCACAGTTAAGAAGTCACAATCACAACTTATTCCAGTGGATAGTGAATATCATCTTCTAATGTAGATCCACTTTAAAAGGCCATAACTTTCAACTACGGATAAGCTATGTGACCCATTATATATCAAGTTGAAGCTCATTCAAAGATCTATATTTATGTTTGGGTTTACTCAACACTGCCTACTTTTAGGCCCAAATTTGAACATTTGAAGCTGTTTTAGAGGCTTTAAAGTTTTTCCTTCAACTTTTTATGCACTTTCATGGGCTATTTTGTTTGGTTCTATTATGGGACCTCATTTTAACCTTTTCTAATATTAGGGTTTCACCATTAAGCATATAAATATGTTTGTTATGGCTTTAAAGAGCAGTTCAAACATTAGTTGTTCCAACTTTCATAAAATAGTCATATATTGTATAGATACAAAAGAAATATGGTATTGTCTAAGTTATTTCCCAATTTAAATTCTTTACTACGTGTGCATACATAACATTTTCTATATTCAAAATCTATCTATTCATAATCCAGTCCTGTTAATTCCTAAAGCCCATCTCACTATTATTATACAACTTGCCTTAGGATATCTCATATCCTAAACATCGCACATACTCTAGTTTATACAAGGGTAAACATATTTGCATCACTATTCACATTTTATGAACTTTTCATGAAATCACATTTAGGTTTTCTCTTAATAGCATTTAGCTAATAGTTGTTGCACACATACATCGAAAGCTCAAAGAATGTAGTATACCTTCATCCTCATTCATGTTATATAAATATTTTTCAAAACATCAATTATACTAAACCATATCAATAATTGATAGTTAAGTATAATAGGAAATTTATTCCTAATAAAGAACATATACATGTTCACTTATTCATTTTTGAACGTATACTGTCATTTTCTCATATATAAGTTTTATCCTTATCATCCCATTTTCGTAGGACATAGCTCAGTCACATATATCCATCATATCACATTATTATTTCTTTTTCCACAGCCATTATGCACATATCATACATCAAACTAATAGAGTTAAGCTTTTATGAGTAGCGCAAATCTAGACTTAACGATAGACTTCAAATGACAAGAAAGAATTCCTATGCTCTGTGGTTTAACCTATAACCCATAGTATTTATAAAGTCTATAGTAGACTTAAACTAAGCTCTAATACCAACTTTGCCATGATCCACTTATTAAGCCGTGATAGTTCTAGGGCATATGGAGACATAAAGTCATCTAAACTCGCATAACCCCATTTAACTTATAATTCTTTACAAATTTACCAAGTTGAACCTTATCCCAAGATCAAAACCTAATTACCTTTTCTTATTTATTACTATTTTATCATTTTACATATTACCAAATACTTACAAATACCATTTACGTACTCAACTCGTAAAATTTTCAAATTTGTATTTCATGTCATTATCTAATCATTCATTATTTAATATACTATTATAATGGTAATTATAATACAATTTACAATACATATAAACCCAATAACATTTTAGTACTAAACCTTTAGTAACCATGGAGCTCTAAAATAATGGTCTTCATAGACATATAACCAAGATTCACAACACTAGAAATTAGCAGAGCAACTTTTGAGCAAAAGAATAGGGCTTGTAATTTACCTTGCTGACTAGCCAACCATACTTAAAAAATTTAAACAACTAAGGAATGAGACAAAGCTCAGTGAGTACATAATAATATAACATAAGTTGAGTATGGGTCCTTTTTAGGATGAGCTTATTATGACAATAGAGCGATGTTAATCAAAATTGTCATTATGAATCAATTTCTCATTTAAGATAGATACAATATCTTTAATGGAAATAGTAATTTCTTAGAAGCATAAAGCTTCCCACACATATAAATTAAAGAGTGGCAACCTAAGCCTTGCTTACTCATGTGCATCACATTATGCAAGACTAATTAGGTCTTACGGTTAGGCGTTCCCCCTTAATATAGGTTAGGTACTCTCACCTTACTTGTAGGCTTATACCAAGTGTGCAAGGTCTAATGTATTACTCCACATCAAAAGGGTATTTCTACTTTTCAAAAGGCATCAATAGAACGTTTATAGGGAATTCACAATAAGCAATTCAATGGAAAATATGCCATAAAAGAATAATTCTCATCAATAGTCATACTGAGAAATCAATACGAAAGGGCTCGCAATGGCCAAATGCCATAAAGAAATATCATATTCAATGACTCAATATTCAATAGGCAATTCATGATCAACATGGAATTGAAGTATTTAATAAAAATAGTTTGATCAATAATGGTTCATAGAATATGGCACATTCATATTATATTATTAAGTATTCACCTTGGACTACTTTGCTCCTATTTACATTTAACTTTGATGCTAGCAGTGCTCCTTACACTCTTAGACAATGTCCTTGTCTTTAGATTCTGCACATTTGCATTTTAATTACACATCAATCACTTCCTTGTTATGACATGTCACATCCCAATTTTAGAGATATGACAGTCCTAGAACATGGGGAGACATAAGGTCACCCACTTCTTTAAAACCCACTCATGCATATAATAACATTGCTTAGGATTGTATTGAACCTCATGCATTAACTTAATTAAACCATTTATAAGAAAAACCTTAAGTTGCAAAAGAATAGTTAAAATATACTTTAAACACAATCTAAAATAAAAGAACATTTTAAAGGCTCCAAAATAAATCATCAAACATAATGTTCCAAAATAAGAGTCCCGGAGCAGCTAAGAGACTCTCCATATTATAGAATAATAAAAGACTCAAACAAGGAAATCTCCTAAGTGGAGTAGGTTGCTTCGGCTAACACCCTACCTCCTCAAATTACTCACCTATAACAACCCAAGGAAAAAGCAGTAGGATAGATGATCTCAATGAGTAAACAATACAACTTTAACAATAATACATATCCCTTTAAAGGTTCATAATTCATAAATTCATGGTTTGCAATTTAGTAAGGTTCGCATAAATCAACTTATAAACTTATAACTTATAAAGTTGATGGCTTATTAGCACATTCACTCAAGGGAGAGGTGGCATCATACCAAATTCTAACTCACAACTTATAACTTGAAAAGAGTCATAAAACTTATTAGGCTCTATGGTTAGAACTACCCCATTTAGCTAAGGTGGATACACTACCCCTATCCATTAGGTTAAGACCATGTACATAAGTACCGATGATTACTCACATGGACACGAAGATTTCTGCATAAAGGGTTCATAGATACTATAGCTAGAGCTAATGGCAATCACTTATAACAATAGCATTGAAGAATGCAATTACATGTAACATAATAGCAATAACAGTTTAGCTTATTGAGCAAAAGATAAAATACAGTGTAGTTTTAGAAAGAAAGTAAGGTAAGGCAACAATTATAAAGGTTCTTTCTTATCATTACATAAACATTTATAGTTTTAGACCAATTGTCCTTTGGAAACCCAAGCTTAACAAAGAATTCATATAATTTATAATTTAGGATAAAAAGGAACTTAGGTTTCAAGCATCTCAAAGATTCACATAACTTGATAACTTGCACTTGTAACATGAACATAATGTTTACTCACCTTATGGTTCCTTTGCTTATAGTACTTGTAGCCCTTTGAACTTTTACTACTCTTTATGCTCTAACATAATATTTAATTCAATACTTAGCATTTGCTTAATCATCATGCTATCCTATTCCATAACTATGTTGTGCACATTCAACATTCATATAAACTTGGAGTTGCACTTAGAAGTGCAATCATCACTTGCACATAAAAAGTTGACTTTTAAAGTCTTGCACACTTAGCCTTCATAGGCTCATATGACATCACATTATGACTGATACTATGACTTTTCTAAAGTCATACACAATATTTTATAATCTTAATATCAATTCCATTTAACATTCAACATAGTACACTTGACACTTTACATATATATCAGCTTAACAAGTAACCTTGAAGAGTCATACTTATCTCTTTTGAACAAATCATACCATACATCTTATAGTAAATTGAAGATCATTAATTCACTATTAACACATCATAAGACCTATTTCACTTGTCACTTAATCATATACACATATTAATCATAACATAGTAATAAGGTTAGTAAACCCTAGGTAGGCCGAATTATCTCTAAGCTTGTCTAGAGTTAATCCTTCAACCAACATGTAATTAAATCATTTATCATTCATGTATACATACCAATAATCATTGAAATATATCATACAAAAATTATAGACATTGGAATCAAAATTCCTTTATAGGCCGAATCATACAATCAAGGTAAACATGGATTTTTCTTACTTTTCGTACTTTCTATTCATTACAGTCATATGCAAAAACATTATTTAAACTAATATTTTTCATGTAAATATGTCAAAAATCATTTTAGAATGCTTTAATATACCAATCAGCACCCATCTTAAAATATATGCATGAAAATTTTAAAACTTTAGGTTTTAGGGTGAAAACTATGAATTTTCTTGCTTTTTGTACTTTCTGATCATTATAGTAATATGCAAAAAATATGATTTAAATTAATATTTTTCATCTAAACATAACAAAAATCAATTTAGAACACAAAAAGACACAAATTGGCAGCCCTGCCCCCCATATATTTATGCAAGAAAATTCCAACTTTGAGTTTTAGGGTTTACCTTTGGTGGATATGCGAAGAAAGAGCTATGTTTTCGATGGAAAAATTGATTTCTACTTTAAAATATCACCTAGGCCAAATTTAATCACAATAAAAATAGCAAATTGATAGCCGAAAATAGTTTTCTCATGATTAATTTCATAGAAATTAAATAGTAAATTGAAAGCACTTTGTGAATTTCAGTTGAGAGAATATTTTTAAGAGTTTTTCTATAAAAATTATGAAGAATAACATAATGGTGGCTATCACCAAAGGGCTCACTGAATTTTAGCTTTAAATATGTAGGTTATTGGCAAAATTACAAGTTTACCATTAATGAGCTAGCTTAGGAGTGTTTTGGTATAGCAGGCTTTTGAGAAATTGGGTCTTTTATTCAATTTATGGGTTGATTATAGGTAATTAAAAATAAAATATTTTTCTTATTATTTTCATTAAAATTCCCCCCAAAATATTTATTTAAAAATATTTTAAAAATGCTCATAAAAATTATTTTATGCTTAAAAATCACTTTGTGCATGAAAATTTAATTTATGTGCAATAAATTATTTTATGCTTATGTACTTCATATAAATCACTTATTTCACTATAATAATTCATCTTATGCATATTAGAGCTAACCTAACATGCCACATACTCATCAATCACATAGCACATGAATTTTCATAAAAGCACACACTTTGTCCTAGTAGTTCTAAATTCAAGTAAATTGTCACGAAACTCCTAGGGTGGATGTGAGTTGTTACATTTTTCCCCCTTGAAAAGAAATTTTTCCTCAAATTTAGATACTTACTTATATGCTCTTAAAAAGCTGAGGATGCTTCCACCGCATCTCCTCCTCGTCTTCCCAAGTACACTCATCTATCCTATAATTTCACCATTGAACCTTAATCATGGGTATTTCCTTGTTCCTTAACCTTTTTACTTGTTGATCCATTATGGCTATTGGTAATTCCTCATAGGACAATTGCTCATCCATTGCGATGTCTGGCTATGACAAAACATGGGATGGATTCAACACATGCACCATAATTAGGGGTAAGGCAAGTCTATAAGACACTTCTCTAACCTTATCCAAGATTTTGAAAGGACTAATGAAGTGAGTCAATAGCTTTCCTCTCTTGCCAAATTTCATGACACCTTTCATTAGGGAGACTTTTAAGAAGATGTGATCTCACATGGCAAAATGTATGTCCTTCCTTTTAGGGTCTGCATAGCTCTTTTATCAACTAAAGGCCATTTTTAGTTGATCTTGAATCAAAGGCACCTTCTCGATAGTCTCCTTAAGTAATTCTAGCATCTCCACATACTTGTCTTTAGGCTTAACCCAACAAATTAGAGAACAACATTTCCTCCCATAAAATGGTTCATATGGTGCCATGCCGATGGACGAATGATAGTTGTTGTTTTAGGGAAACTCAATCAAAGGTTGGTATTTATCCCAGCTACCACTAAAATCCAGGACACACATTCTTAATATGTCTTAAAGTGTTTGGATTGTCCTTTTGGATTGTCCATCTGTCTAAGAGTGGAATATGGTACCAAAGTCCAATTGCATTCCCAATGCTTCTTGCAACTTTTGCTAGAATCTTGAGGTGAATTGAGTGCTTTAATTCGAGATGATAGAAATCGGTACTCCATGTAGTTTCATGATCTCATCAATGTATAGTTGCATATACTGAGCTATAAAGTACGTGGTCTTAACTTCTATAAAATGAGCAGACTTTGTCAATCGGTCCACTATGACCCATATAGAGTCATAAACTTTAGAGGTTCTAGGTAGCCCAACTATGAAGTCCATCGTGATGCAATCCCACTTCCACTAAAGTAACTTAATATGTTGTAATAGTCTAGAGGGTCATTGATGCTCATACTTGACTTATTGGCAAGTTAGGCATAATGCCACAAGCTTACCACATCCTTCTTTAACCCAGGCCACCAATTGTTAGCTCTTACATCTTGATACATCTTAGTAGTTCTAAGATGAGCACAATAAGGTGTTTGATGTGTTTCCTTTAGTATCCTTTCCCTTAGTCCATTGACATCAAGCACACATACTCTTTTTCCACACTTTAGAATTCCATTGACCACTTCTAATTTAGGCTTCTTTCCTTCCTCAGTCTCATCCTTTAACTTATCCAAGTATGGGTCCTTATCTTGTGAAGCCTTTATCTCCTCCACTAGCTTTGACTTCATTTGAAAATGAGCCACTAAAGCTCATGATTCTCTAATCTCCAGCCTCAAGTCCTAACTAAACAATCACTTTAACTCCTTCGTGATTGACCTCTTTCGCATAGTCACATGGGCTAGGCTTCCCATTGATTTTTGACTCAATGCATTTGCCACCACAATTGCCTTTCTGAGATGGTAGAGAATCTAGTAGTCATAGTCCTTTAATAGTTTGACCCATCTCCTCTACCTCAGGTTGAGGTCTCTTTGGCTCAAGATGTACTAAAGACTCTATGATCCGTATAGATCTCACACTTCATTCCATATATGTAATGTCTTCAAATCTTTAGAGTGAACACTAACCCAGCCAATTCCAAGTCGTGAGTAGGGTAATTCACTTCATGCTTCCAGAGTAATCGTGATGTATAGGCGATGACTTTACCATTTTGCATCAGGATGCATCCAAGCGCTATTCTTGAGGCATCTCAATAGACCATGAACCCTTCCTCACCTTTGAGTAAAGCCATAACTGGAGCTGTTATCAAGCATTTCTTGAGCTTTTGGAAACTCTCTTCACAAGAGTCTTCCCAATTAAACTTAACTTGTTTTTTGGTCAACTTAGTCAATGGTGTTGCTAACTTAGAAAAGTCCTATATAAATAAGTGATAACAGCCAGCCATACTTGAAAAACTCTGAACTTTAGAAACTATTATGGGTCGTGGCCAATTGGCTACTACTCTAACTTTCTTGGGGTCAACTTAGATTCCTTCTTTACTTACTACATGCCTAAGAAAATTAATAGACTCCATCCAAAATTCAAACTTAGATAACTTCACGTATAGCTAGTGATCATGTAGCACCTGTAACATGATCAGCAGATGCTCTTCATACTCTTTTCTACTCTAAGAGTAAATCAGAATGTCATTAATGAACATGATCATGAACTTGTCAAGGAATGGTCTAAATACTTAGCGCATCAAGTCCATGAAAGCAGCAGGAGCATTCGTTAGATTGAATGGTATGACCATGAACTCATAATGACTATATCCTGAATCTTACCATAAACCCAGTCATAGTCTAAATACTCCTCGAGATCATCTTTTTCATGCATATTCTCTTCCTTATGGTGAATCACAGGCAAGACTTTCTTGAACATCTCTCACTATGTTCTCTTTCATGTCGCATGTGAAGCTCTAGCTCGCAATCCTCTAGCAAGGGTAATCTTCTTAATCATCTTATAGAAGATAAAGCACATAAATGATAACAAGGAGTACCAGAGTTTATTAGGATTTCATGGAACTATACTAGCAATAGACTACAAGTGACATGAAAGGAAAATTCCTATACTCCAAGACTATACTTAATTAACCCAATATATAGACAAATATAAACTAGACTTAAAAACTACAACTTTGAGACCAACTTTGTCATATCCCAATTTTAGAGATATGATGGTCCAAAAACATAGGGGGACATAAGGTCACCCACGCTCGTAGAACCCACTCATGCATATAGTAACATTGCCTAGGATCATACCAAACCTCATGAATTAACTTAATTAAACCATTTATAAGAAAAATCTTAAGTTATA
The DNA here is from genome assembly GCA_947687605.1 of Reutealis trisperma. NCBI lineage: Eukaryota > Viridiplantae > Streptophyta > Magnoliopsida > Malpighiales > Euphorbiaceae > Reutealis > Reutealis trisperma. The sequence goes on from CANTUT010000193.1 coordinate 362,267, forward strand.
GAAGAATAGTTAAAATATACTTTAAACACAATCTAAAATAAAAGAACATTTAAAGGCTCAAAAATAAATCATCAAATATAATGTCCCAAAATAAGACTCCTAGAGAAACTAAGAGACTTTTCATATTATAGAATAATAAAAGACTCAAACAAGGAAATCCCTAAAGCAGAGTAAGTTGCTTGAGCTAACACCTTGCCTCCTCAAATTGCTCACCTAGAACCATATAAGGAAAAAAAGGGTGTAGATAGATGATCTCAATGAGTAAACAATACAACTTGAACAATAATACATATCCCTTTAAGGGTTCATAATTCATAAACTCATGGTTTGCAATTTAGTAAGGTTCATAGAAATCAACTTATAAACTTATAACTTATAGAGCTAACGACTTATTAGCTCATTCACTTAAGGGAGAGGCGGCATCATACTAAATTCCAACTCCTAACTTATAACTTGTAAAGAGTTGTGAAACTGATCAAGCTCCATGGCTAAAACTACCCCTTTTAGCTGAGGTGGATATACTAACCCTATCCATTAGGTTAAGACCATGTGCATGGGTACCGATGATTACCCGTATCAACACGAGGATTTCTGCATAAAGGGTTCATGATGCCATAGCTAGAGCTAATGGCAATCACTTATAACAATAGGATTGAAGAATGCAATTACATAAAACATAATAGTAATAGTAGTTTAGCTTATTGAACAAAAAATAAATAATAGTGTAGTTCTAGAAAGAAAGTAAGGTAAGGCAATAATTATAAAGGTTCTTTCTTATCATTGAATAAACATTTATAGTTTTGGACTAATTATCCTCTGGCAACCCAAGCTTAACAAAGAATTCATGTAATTTATAATTTAGGATAGAAAGGAACTTGGGTTTCAAGCATCTCAAAGGTTCATATAACTTGATAACTTGTACTTGTAACATGATCATAATGTTTACTTACCTTATAGTTTCTTTGCTCCTAGTACTTATAGCCCTTTGAACTTCTACTACTCCTCTAGCTCTAACATAATATTTAATTCAATATTTAGCATTTGCTTAATCATTATGCTATCTTATCCCATAACTACCCTATGCACATTTAACATTCACATAAACTTGGAGTTGCACCTAGAAGTGCACTCATCACTTGCACATAACACGTTGACTTTTAAAGTCTCGCATACTTAGCCTTTATAGGCTCACATGACATCACATTATAACTCATACTATGAATTTTCTAAAGTCAAACACAATATGTCATGATCTTAATATCAATTCCATTTAACATTCAACTTAGTATACTTAACACTTTACATATATATCAACTTAACAAGTAACCTTGAAGAGTCATGCTTATCTCTTTTGAACAAATCATACCATCCATCTCATAGTCAATTTATTATCATTAATTCACTATTAACACATCATAAGACCTATTTCACTTGTCACTTAATCATATGTGCATATTGCATATTAATCATAACATAGTAATAGGGTTAGTAAACACTAGGTAGGTCGAATTGTCTCTAGGCTTGTCTATAGTTAATCTTTCAACCAACATACAATGAAATCATTTATCATTCATGCATACATCCCATAATAATTCATCTTATGCATATTAGAGCTAATCTAACATGCCACACACTCATCAATCATATAATACATGAATTTTCATAAAAGCACACACTTAGTCCTAGTAGTTCTAAATTCAAGTAAATTATCACGAAACTCCTAAGGTGGGTGTAAGTTATTACATGACATTAGTTTAAATTTAACTTAACTTGTGAATATTTTTATATTGTTCATTGTAGAACTAACTTATTACTTTTAAAGTCAAGACACACCGTACATATAGTTGTTACAAATTTTAACACTTTCCTTAATTGCTTTCCAAATAGACAAATGTATTCACTTAGGGAAAGATAATTCTTTTCCTCCTAATTTCACATTTCAACTTCATATTACTCAATTAGAATCAATTTAAACAATTTCCAATATTCAATGGAACTAATTCCACTTTCACCTTCCAATTTCATAAATGAACCTAGTTCATTAAATTTAGGGAAAATCATTTCTATCAATTGGATTTTAAAATTAACATTATACAAATCATGTTACACCATTCTTAAGCTTAATTCCTCCTTCAATTCCATGAATTCAAGTTCAGTTATCAAAATCCCCAATTTGTCCATAACCCTAGAATTTAGGAAAAACCATCATTTTCTTTCTTAAACCTCAAATTAATCATGGATTAATCAAATTAATATTTAGACGATCAATTCCCATTAACTAATTGAAATGGAATCACTTTAATTCATAAACCCTAGTTTGTCCCACTTAGAGTAAGTTTGGGGGAAACTTATAATTCATTATCAAATCTTTAAATTTGTATTAGATATATGAAATTGGCATGATAATGATCCTATATGATCAATCAAACATTAAAGTCAAGTATTTAGAACCCTAGTTCCTACTTTTAGCTAAGTTAATGTCATTAAGATTTTGAAGTCTTAAATTAAGTTCCTATAGTTCTTTGACACTTCCAAAACATTTTTCTCTACCTAAAATAGCATTAGATAACTTCAAATGAAATTTAGAACACTTTCTTGCTAGTTTCTTATATTAGCCGAATTCTATATAAAAGAGAAAATGAAGATTTTTACAACTATAATACCTAAGCCATGCCTAGTACAATGAATAAAGAAGATGATTATAATTTTTTACCTTAGGTAACTTTCATTTGTTGAGGTTCCTTGTTGATATTGGTATGAAGAGGATTTTCTTTTGGTTTGTGTGAACTTTTAATGTAGAGATTTGCAAATGATGTTCATAACATAAATTTGTGCATATATATATATATATATATATATATATATATATATATATATATATATATATATATATATATATATATATTATATATATATATATATATATATATATAAAATAGGTTGAGTGATGAGGATTTGATCAAGCTTATTCCAATGGTTAGGATTTAATCACAATGGATGGCTATGATCTAATTCAATAAGATGGCTAAGATTTCATCTAATTTATTGATTGTCATCATATGCTATTAAGATGCTAAAAATATATCTAGGCTTTTATGTAGGAAGGATGGGAATTTAACTTGCTTAACGATTTGACTTAGTCAATTTTGGTGGCTTCTTAGTCAAATTTCGTGGCTAGCTCTTCCAACATCAAATTGTCTATTGGTTAACCAATCTTAATATTAGAGAATTTATGTTCATCCAACCATGGGCCCATTGGGCTGACCATCCAAGTGAGCTTGAGCCTTTAGTATTCAAAAGCCCATTAACAAGCCCATATATGCACATTTCAAAATTAGTAACTTAATGGATTTCCTATTTCTTTTCTTTCACTTTAGTGTAAATATTTTTATCTTCTAATATCACTACATACCCTAGAAAATTGCTAGATAAATCTTATTCACTCTATAGTGCATATTTTCTAGCTCTTCAATAGCATTGTTCAAGTATATAAATCATGTAGACTCACTAGGTCAAACTAAGTTTGACTTCTATTATACCATTGTATTTTTAATAGAAATCAACTTTCATGTTAGTATTATTATCTTCCAATGACTTAGGAGATGCTAATGCCCATTCACGAGCACTTTAGATTCACATTTCAAATAAATAATTAACATGGTCACATTAAGTCAAACTCGGTTTGACTTTCATTTTATCATAAAAGTGCTTATCAAAATTGATTACATTTTTACTTATTGTCACATTGTTCATTAAAATTACTTCTTATGGTATTCTTATGATTATTAATATGATATAAAGGCCTTGAATGGTATAGTAAATGAATATTATAGTGTCGCCATTACTAACTCTAATCGATTAGAAAAACCTTAGATATTACATATAGAGTACCAGTTTTAGTTAAAGTGAAATTTCTCTCTACACATATCAAATCTCTCAAATTATTTTTATGGACATTTAACTAAGATATTTACCTATAACTTTCATTTTTGTACTTCCTCAAATTTGGATTCTAGCCTCATCAATCTACATGTCATATCCCAATTTCAAAGATATGATGGTCCTAGAACATGGGGAGACATAAGGTCACCCATGCTTGTAAAATCCACTCATACAAATATAAACACTTCCTAGGATCGTACCAAACCTTATGCATTAACTTAATTTAACCATTAATAAAAGGAAAACTTAATTTGCAGAAGAATAGTTTAAAATTACTTTAAATACAATCCATAAGAAAATAATATTTAAGACTCCAAATAAATCATCAAAGGAATAATGTTCCAAAAAGAAACTCGACAAACAAGAATTCCCGGAGCATCTAAATATGACTCTTCATATCACAGTATGATAATAAACTTGGATAAGGAAATCCCCAAGCAGAGTAGATTACTTGAGCTATCACCTTGACTCTTCATAATGTTCACTTAGAAACCACACAAGAAAAGGGGTGAGATAGATGATCTCAATAAGTAAACAATACAACTTGTACAATAACATATATCCCTTTATAAGAGTTTATAATTCATAATTCATGGTTTGCAATTTAGTAAGGTTTATAGAAATCAAACTTGTAAATTGTACAATGATGACTTTTGCCTTATTCACTCGAGGGAGAGGTAGCATTATACCAAATTCCAACTCCCGTAAAGAAGTGTAAGGCTGATCAGGCTCTATAGCTATAATCGACCTTTCTAGCTAAGGTGGATATACTACCCCTATTCATCAGGTTAAGACCATGTATGAAGGTTCTAATGATTTCCTGCATCGACACAAAGATTTCTGTATAAAAAGGTTCATAAGTACCATAGCTAAAGCCAATGGCAATCACTTAAAATAATAGCATTGAAAATTAAAATCACATATAACATAATAGCAATAGAAGTTTAACTTATTGAACAAAGAATAAATAATAGTGTGGTTCCAGAAGAATATAAGGTAAGGCAACAATCACAAAGGTTCTTTCCTTATCAATAAAATGATTAATATTAGTTTTGGACCAATTGTCCTTTAGCAACCCAAGCTTAACAAAGAAATCATATAATTAGAATTAATAATAGAAAGGAACTTGGGTTTTAAGAATCTTAAAGGTTCACATATCATTATAACTTATTCTTGAAACATGAACATAATGTTTACTCACCTTATGGTTCCTTAGTTCCTAATGCCTGTAGCCCTTGCACCTTTAACAATCCTCAAGCTCTAACATAACATTATAAGTCAATTCTTAGCATTTGCTTAACATCATACTATCCTATCCCATAATTACCCTATGCACATATATCATTCATATATACTTAGAGTTGCACTTAGAAGTGCACTCATCACTTGCTCATAACATGTTGACTTTTAAGTCTTGCATACTTTGCCTTCTCAAGCTCACATGAAATCACATAATAACTCATAACAAGACTATTCTAAAGCCAAGCATAATAAATCATGATCTTAGTATCAATTCAATTCAACTTCCAACTTGGTACACTTAACACTTTCCATGTATATCAACTTAACAAGTGAACCTTAAAAGAGTCTTACTTATCTCCTTTGACCAAATTGTACAATCAATCTCGTAGTCAATTTAAGTTCATTAATTCTCAATTAACACATCATAAAGCCTAATTCACATGTCACTTAATTATGTACACATTAATCAAACATGACAATTAGGGTTTGGAAACCCTAGGTCGGCTGAAACACCCTAGGCGTTTCCTAGAGATACTCTTTAAATCAACATGCAATTAAATAATGTATCATTGATATACATATTAACAATCATTAAAATGTATCATACAAAAATTATAGGACTTGGAATATATCACATCCTAATTTCATCTATTCTTGGCCTAGTTTAATTCTATGGGTGCACGATGGAGTGCTAGTTGTCTAAACGTGAAAGATTCAGAAAATTTATTTTTCAATGAGGCACTGCCCCCTTAACCCTTGCCCGCTAACCGGCTAGTGGGATCACTGTACGGGCTCTGTGTAATGCACTAATCTTAGCAAGTATCAAGCTGTTGTCAGATCATAAGGGTGCAAATTTGGGGGTTCACAGTTGCCCCCTCATCAGGATTGGATTTGAGCAAAAGGTGATTTTGATGATAGTGAACCCTAGGATGAGGGATGGTAAGATGAAACAAATGGATGCCTAAGTCAGCGTCTAGACATGTTTGGGTGAAAATGATTGATTTTTAATAAAAGCGGTGAAAAAAAAGGAAGCACAGGGATGCCTAAATAATTATTACTAAACATTTATGGGTGAAATGATCCTAAGGCTATCCTAGGATGGGTCTTATCAAAAGGGATACCTAATTTAGATTTAAGATATAAATCCTAAGGCTATCCTAAGATGAGTCTGATTAAAAGAGATACCTAATTCCGATTTAAGGTATGAATCCTAAGGCTATCCTAGGATGAGTCTGATTAAAAGAGATACCTAATTCAGATTTAAGGTATGGATCCTAAGGCTATCCTAGGATGAGTCTGATTGAGAGAGATACCTAATTTACATTTAACATATGAATCCTAAGGCTATCCTAAGATGAGTCTAATTAAGAGAGATACCTAATTTAGATTTAAGGTATGAATCCTAAGGTTGTCCCTACTAGTAGGAGCTAAAAAATGATGTTCTTGTCTGGTAGGAATGATGATGACCCTGTATGGTAGGAAAGAGATTATCCATTTTGATTTGGAATTTTGACTTACAACTTGTTCTATTATGAAATGCATCTGACTATGCAATGATTAGATACCTTGAATCTGTAAAGGGTTAGTTTGGTAGGAGAGTGCTGAGCTTTTGGGAGAAAGATGCCCCCCACTTTGGAAAGGTGAATATTTAGAAGGAAGGTGCCCCCATTTTAGGATGATAAAGGTGTCATATGGGCTCTACGTAATACACTAATCTTAGTAAGTGTCATGCTGCAGTTAGATCCTAAGGGTTCATATTTGAGGGTTCACACAAATTGAAAGGAAAGGAAAAACTTACGAAAAGATCACGAAATCGCAAAGTTTGAAAGTATTTTGTGAATTTTGGTAGAGAGATTATTTTTTAGAGAATTTTCTACCAAAATCATGAAATAATAGAATGGTGGCTGTTGGAATGATGGGCTGGCCTAATTTTATATTAAATACTAGCGTTTGGGGTGCAATTTCCAAGTTTACCCTTAATGAGCTGGGTTAGGAGTGTTTTGGTGTAGTGAACTTTTAGGTATTTGGGCTTTTTAATTAATTTTGGGTTGATTATAGGTAATTAAAAATAAAATATTTTTTCTATTATTTTCATTAAAATTCCCCCTAAAATATTTATTTAAAAATATTTTTAAAAATGCTCATAAAATTATTTTATACTTAAAAATCAGCTTTTTGCATGAAAATTCATTTTATGTAAAATAAATTATTCTATGCTAATGCAGTTCATATAAATAATTTATTTCACAATAATAACTCATATTAGGCATATTAAAATTAATTTAACATGCCACATACTCATAAATCACATAGCACATAGATTCCTATAAAAGCACACACTTAGTCTTAATAATTCTATGTCAAGCAAATTGGTCATGAAAACTCCTAGGGTGGGTATGGATTATTACATTCTCTCCCCCTTAGAAAAAAAAATTCATCCTCAAATTTTCAAATCTAGTAGCATAACACACTCTGCTTAACTTCTCCGCCACACTTCTACTACGCCACTCAAACACAATATTTAACTATAATTAACCTATTGAATACAGTAAGGCACATACTCATAATCTATCAAAATCACATCGATATACCTTCAGCTTGAGCTATACCTATGTTAATCTCTTGTTCAATCAAATCTTAAACTAATCCTTATTAATTTTGTATCCCTTAACCTTGAACAAAATAATAGAATCTTTAATTTCACCTTCAATCGAATATAATCCCAAGCATTTATTTTCCTCATATCTCTATTAATATTAACATCTATACTAATACCTTAATCACCACTTCCATTCACTATTTATCACATTAGTCATAAAAGAATTCAACAAATAATTCCAAATTAATAACTGCAATTGATACTCTATAATTCTCTTTCCATATTAATAATTATCACTTAATCTATTATATCCTCAATAAATATTTTCATGTTTAATACCTTGCTAACATTATGATTTCTACACTCCCATCATTCATTAATTAAAACATATTTAAACTTAACAAAATTCCTATATATATCATATCCCAAACGAACTTGAATTCTATTAATTTACAATCCCAAATAAACTTCTCATAACTATTTCAGACTTACTCTACAATGTGTACATCGTTATCATAACTTAATTACCTAATGCCTCGTAATTTTTATACCTTTAGCTCATAATATCATCTCACTTTAGGTTTTCCACTTACATCTTCCAATACTTCACATTCCTAATCATTTAACTTATCCATATTAAAATAATAAACCTTCTAATACCATTGCTATTCAATGAAATCTTTATGCAACTCTTTTATCTTTCCAAATCTACGCCACTCTAGGTTATCTCAATAAAAATTCTTTCCATACTAAAGATCACTACCAAATTTTTCTAGTAACCTCAATTGAACATTATTGTGTCTAACACCTTAAAACATTTCTCATCCAGAGGACTCAAATCCCTTTCAAGTATATTCAAAACTATTAAATTTTGAAAATTGTGTAGCATCATACTTATCCTTTTATCATTATTACAAGTCTTGAGAATACTTATCCTTTTATGTCTCCCCCTCTTTAAAAGAAATTCATTCGCAAATTTCATTACTTATTCAAATGTTCTCGAAAAACTGGGGATGCTTCTATTGTATCTCTTCCTTGACTTCCCAAGTATACTCATCTATTTTATGGTCACGCCAGTAAACCTTAATTATAAGTATCTCCTTGATACACAATTTCTCCCTATCCTTAATTCAGAATTCTACTTGCTTTTTCTCTACAGTCAATATAAGCTCCATACTCATATAGCTAATCCATTCCTAAGATCACATTAAATCCTAGGATACCAAGTTCTATCAACTCCGTAGGAAGTTTTCATCCATCAATGTTTACCTCACAGTCCTTAAACATATACTTCACCTACCTCATAATACCAATTTATTTATATATAATGTAACTAATTTATTTCATTCTCCTACTGATCATTGCTAAATATCATTTCTCTTCTTATGGCATTAATCACAATTATCATTTAATAAATCCATATAATTCATGTATCAAACTATTGTAACATGTAAGCATTTCATACCTCATAATATTATACCCATCAATCATTAATCTAAATTGGATCAAAACTTAGTCAACTTCTCTTTCTAATCCACTTAATCCCACTATCAAAATATCATACTTATCATGCATTTTCATAAGTACCCATCATATCATATCACAAGACACATATCACATATCACTTATCACATAGCATATGTCATATAGCATATAGCATGTATCATGTATCAGAATCATGTAACATATAACTTATAGCATCATGAATTCTCCTATCATATAGAAGTGAATCATGTCATAGGCAAAAAGACTCAACGCACACTAAGTCACTAAGCAATCAAATAACATCATTCGCATCGTGGGAGTCTTACACCCCTAGGCTGATAGTTATCAACTACTAGTGCAAACCTCAACCGTGCCCCTCATCCAGACAAATATAGGTAGTTTCCATGGTCGCTCAAGCAGGTAAGCAATAAGAAGGCAATCCATGAAAATGTGATCGAAACCATAACACTTATAGCAAAGTAAATCTTTATTCGGTGCGTGACCCATCAAGGACAGGTCATAGATGGTAAGTAGTTTGAATCTCTAAGTGTATGATCTCCCATCTGCTCAACGTCTCTAGTCTCAAGCTACTCCACATCCTCCCTCAAGGCATGAACTAACAACCTAAGACATCGATTTTCCTTCCTCAAATCTGAGCAGTCACTCTCTAATTTTTGAATCTTACCATAAACCCAATCACAGTCTAAATACTCCTCAGAGTCCTCCTCCTCAGGCATCTTCTTTACCTTGTAATGAATCACAGGCATGACTTTCTCAAACATCTCTCACCATGTCCTCTTGCATGCCACTTGCGGTGCCATAGGATGCGATCCTTGAGCAGGGGTAATCTTATTAGTCTTATGATAAAAAAATCATAAGGCATATAAGAAAATAATAACAAAGAGTACTATAACCTATTAGGGTTTCGCGGAACTATACTAGTGATAGACTACAAGTGATATGATAAAAAAATTCCTATGCTAAAGGATTATACTTAACTAACTCGATATATGGACAAGTCTAACAAGACTTTAAAACTATAGCTCTGATACCATCTTTATCACATCCCAATTTCGAAGACATGACAGTCCTAGAACATGGGTGGACATAAGGTCACCCACACTCGTAGAACCCACTCATACATATACAAAAATTGCCTAGGATCATACCAAACCTCATACATTAACTTAATAAAATCTTTTATAGAGGAAAAAGCTTAAGTTGTAGAAGCTAAAAATATACTTTATTACGATTCATAAGAAAACAAGAATAAGACTCCAAGTAAATTCTCCAACATAATATCTTAAAGTAAAGTTCCCATAACAACTTGTGGAGTGTCTAAGGACTCATTATAACATGGTATTATTATAACTTTGATAAGGGAATTTCCCAAGCAGAGTAGCTTGAGTGATCACCTTACCTCCTCATAATGCTCACCTGTAACCACAAAAGGAAAAAGGAGTGAGATAGATGATCTCAATGAGTAAACAATACGACTTATATAATAACATATATCCCTTAGAAGATTTCATAGCTCATCATTTAAAATTTATTATTCATAGTTCATGGCTTACAATTTAACAAGGTTTATAGAAATCAACTTATAACTCATAACATATATAGAGTGGAGGCTGCTGCCTTGTCCACTCGTAACATAATATAAAGTGAAGGCTGCTGCCTTATCCACTTATAACATAATATAGAGTGAAGGCTGCTGCCTTATCCATTCATAACATAATATAGAGTGAAGCTTATTGCATTGTCCACTCGTAACATAATATAGAGTGAAGACGGTTGTCTTATCCACTTATAACTCATAACATATAAAGTGAAGACTACTACCATGTTCACACATAACTCATAATATGTAAAGTGAAGGTTGCTGCCATGTTCACACATAACTCATTACATAATTCAAAACATATAAAGGTAATAGTAGCATTGAATGATACAATCACATGTAACATAATAACAATAGAAGTTTAGCTTATTTAACAAAAGATGAACAATAATGTAGTTCTAGAAAAATATAAGTTAGGGTAATAATCGCAAAGGCATTGTCATTAGATAATCAAAAATGGTTTTGGACTAATTGTCATTTGGCAACCCAACCTTACAAAGAAATCATTAAAATAGAAAAGAACTTGGGTTTCAGGATATCAAAGGTTCACAAAATATGATAGCTTGCACTTGTAACTTGAAACATAATGTTTACTCACACTTGTAATAAAAACACAATGTTTACTCACCTTGTGGTTTGTAACAATCCACATCTACCTTAGGAGTTTTAGTGACAAATTATTTGAATTTAGGCTTATTGTGACAAATTGTATGACTATATGAAAATTCATGTGTGATGTGATTTATGAGTTTGGGGCATGTTAAATTAATTTTAATATGCCTAATATAAATTATTATGTGAAATAAATTATTTGAATAAAATGCATTAGCATGAAATAATTTATTTTTAATAAAATGAATTTTCATGTAAAAAGGCAATTTTTAAGCATAAAATAATTTTATGAGTATTTTTAAATATTTTTAAATAAATATTTTGGGGAAATTTTAATGAAAACAATAAGAAAAATATTTTATTTTTAATTACCCATAATCAATCCCTAAATTAAATAAAAAGCCCAAATACCCAAAAGCCCACTACACTAAAATACTCCTAACCTAGCTCATTAAGGGCAAACTTGGAAATTGTACCCCAAACCCTAATATATAATGAAAATTTTGGCCAGCACTCTCATTCCAGCAGCCATCACTCCATTTTTCTGTATCATGGCAGAAAAATTCTCTCAAAATATTTTTCTCAACCGAAATTAAGAAAACATATTTCCATTTAGCAATTTCTTGACCGTAATCATAAGTTTTCTTCTCTTTCCATTTCTAAACTGATTTCTATGAAATAAATTATGGGAAAATTATTTTTGAACTAAGTGATTAATGATTTCTACAGATTTAATTATGTTTGGATGAGTTTTTGGGAGAGAAAATCTATTTTCTACCTAAAACATGATTCTTTCCGCTAGATTTCTCCAAAGATGAATTCTATAACTTAAAATCACAATTTTATGCATAAACATCATTGGGGGGGGGGGGGGGGGGGGGGAAATTTGTGTATGGTTGTGTTCTAAACTAATTTTTGATTTGTTTTGATGGAAAATATTTGATTAAATAATATTTCTGCATATTTCTGCGATGACCGGAAAGTTTTGAAAAAAAAAAAAGGAGTTCAAGGTTTTCGCGTTAGAACTTGGAAGTTGAAAAATTTTATTCTTGAATGGACATATGGATGCCGATTTGTATGAATAAGTGTTCTAATATGATATTTGTTTTTTTTAGATGAAAAATAATGATTTGAATCATGTATCTGTTTATCGCTGAAATGAACGAAATGCGCGAAAAGCGCAGAAACTCATGATTTTTCACCTAAGTCTTTAAACTTGGAATTTTTTTGTATAAACCCTATCTATGGCTGCTGAATCATGAGGGAATGTGTTCTAAACTAATATTTTCTATGATTGAAAAAAAAATAATAGTTTAAACAACCTGTTTACATATTTCTGAAATGACTGGAAAATACCAAAAATAAGCAAACTTATGGTTTTATGTTCTATAATGCAAAAGGTTGAATTTTCATGTATAAACAACTCTAAGAGTAGCCAATTCTTATGGATTTAAATTCTAAAATGATTTTTGTTATGTTTACATGAAAAATCTTTGTTCAAACCATGTTTTTATATATTTCTGAAATAGACAGAAAGTATGAAAAGAAGAAGAATTTGGTTTTTACCTTGATGATGCATTCAGCCTACATAAACATTTTTGTCCCAATGTTTATAAATTTTATGTGATGTGTTTTGATGATTATTGACTTGTATGTATGTATAATAAATGATAAAATTTCATGTCAGTTGAAGGTATGATCCTAGATAAGCTTAAATGCATTTTGGTATACTTAAGGTATCTTAACCCTATATTGTGGTTGGAATGCAAATGTGATTGGGAAATTTGGAAATAGATGTTATGATGACTTGATGATGAACATATGGTTATGAATTAATGAAGTGAAAAGGACCATAAGAGTTAAGCATGATGCTTGAAAGGTTAAATATTAAGTTGACATGTATGGAAGTGTAAAGTGAACTAAGATAATTGCTAAAGTGAAATGATATTGAGGTAATGATATTGTGATGACCTTAAAAAGGTATTAATGTGATTGTAATGTGATATCAAGAGAGCCTATAAGGCCTAAGTATACAAGACTTTTAAAGTCAACGTGCTATGTGCAAGTGATGAGTACATCTATATGTGAACTCTAAGTATATGTGTATGCTATATGTGAATGGGGTAGTTATGGGATAGGAGCATCATGAGTAAATAAGTACTACATATTAAATCAAATATTATGTTAGTGTTTGAGGAGCTTTAGAAGTGCAAAGGGACTATGTGTACTAGGAGCAAAGGAACCCCAAGGTGAGTAAACTTTATATTCGTGCTTCCAGTATGAGTAAACACTATGTTCATATTATAAGTGCAAGTACCATTTTGTTATGTTACAAATGTGTGAAAACATGTTATGTGAGCCTTGTGATTATTGAAACCTAAGTTCTTTCTATTTTAAATATTATTATATGATTTCATTGACAAGCTTGGGTTGCCAAAGGACACTTGGTCCAAAACCATTTTGTTTATCTAATGAGAACTTCTTGTGATTAACTCCCCAACTTATATTCTTTCTGGAACTACACTATCATTGTATCTTTTGCTTAAAAGTTAAACCACTATTGTTATTGGAACACATGTTATTGATGCCTTATATGATATTGATAATGTTGATTACCATTAACTCTAGCTATGGTACCTTTTACCCTTTATGCAGAAATCCTCGTACCGATGCGAGTAATCATCGGCTATGTGCTTCTCGTACCGATGCGAGTAATCATCAGCTATGTGCTTCTCGTATCGATGCGGGTAATCATCGGCTATGTGCTTCTCGTACTGATGTGAGTAATCATCGACTATGTGCTACTCGTACCGATACGAGTAATCATCGGCTATGTGATCCTCGTACTGATGCGAGTAATTATCGGCTATGTGTTCGAGTGATTATGGCAATAGCCTTCACTCTATGTGTTCAAGTGATTATGGCAGTAGCCTTCACTCTATGTGTTATAAGTGTGATTTCTGCGAACCTTTCTAAATTGCAAACTATGAATCATGAGCTATATGTTATGAGCTATGAGCCCTTTCTAAGTGATATGTGTTATTGTACAATCCCTATTGTTTACTTATTGAGATCATCTATCTCACTCTTTTTCCTTGTGTGGTTCCAGGTGAGTATTATGAGGCGGCAAGGTAATGGCCCAAGCATCCTACTTCGCTTGGGAAATTCCTTGTCTAAGAAAATCAGTTTAATATGTCATGAAGAGTTATCCTTAGATGCTCCGGGAATATTCATTTTTGGATGTTTATTTTGAAATGTTATCCTTCGAGGTTTTAATTGAATTCTAAATATTATTTTCTTGTGGATTATGTTTAAAGTATTTTTTAATTCTGCTTCCGCAACTTAAGGTTTTCAAAAAAAAAAAAGGTTTATTTAAGTTAATGTTAGAGGTTTTGGTATGATCCTAGGTAGTATTTGTATAAGTATAAGTGGGTTCTACAGACGTGGGTGACCTTATGTCTCCCCATGTTCTAGGATCATCATGTCTCCAAAGTTGGGATGTGACATGGTTCTTTCGCTCCTTGTGCACGTAGCCCTTTTGAACCTCTAAAACTCCTCAAGTTCTAACATAATATTTAATTCAATAATTAGCATTTATTTAATCATGATGCTATGTTATCCCATAACTACCCCATGCACATATAACATTCACATACACTTAAAGTTGCACATAGAAGTGCACTCATCACCTGCACATCACATGTTGACTATAAAAGTTTGCACACTTAGCCTTTATAGGCCCATATGAAAACACATTATAATTCTTCTCAATACCTTTCTAAGGTCAACAAAATATCATTAACTTAATATCAATTCACTTTAACAATCATCTTAGTACACTTAACATTTCTATTTATGTCAACTTACAAATAACCTTTCAAGTATCATGCTTATCTCTTATGACCAATTCCTTCCATCAATCTCTTCATAAATTTAAGACCATTAATTCATTATTAACTCATCATACAACCTACTTCCATATTATCCAATAACATTCACATATTAATCATAACATAAGATTAAGATACCTTAAGTATACCAAATTGCCTCTAGCCTTATCTAGAGTCATTCATTCAACCAATATGCAATTTAACCATTTATCATTCATTTATACATGTCAATAATCATTAAAATATACTACATAAAAATTATAAACATTGGGAGAAAAATCCCAACGATGGCCGAATACTCCATTAAAGAGAAAATTTGAATTTTCTTACTTTTCGCACTTTCTATCTATTACAGTAATAGGCAAAAACATGGTTTGAACTAAGAATTTTCATGTAAACATAATAAAAATATTTTTAGAATATAGAAATGTAGGATTCAGCCCATATATAATTCCATACGCATGAAAATTTCCAACTTTAGATTTCAGGATGAAAAACCATGAGTTTTCTTATTTTTGATACTTTCCAGTCATTACAACAATATGTATACATGTGGTTTAAACCATTATTCTTCATTTAATCATAACAAAAATCATTTTAGAACATGAATATATACAAATCAGCAGCCATAGACCAATCTTATGCATAAAAATTCCAAGTTTAGGGTTTAGATAGAAAATCATAAGTTTTCAAGCTTTCTGCACTTCCCATTCATTATAGTAATATGTAAACACATGATTTAAATCATTATTTTTCATCCAAACAAAACAAATATTAGCTTAGAACTCCATCATACTCAATTTGGCAGCCATATACACATGAAATCATAAAATTTTCCAACTTTTAAGTTCTAGCATGAAAATCTTGAATTTCCTTGTTTTATGAAACTTTTTAGTCATTACAGTAATATGCAGAAATATGTTTTAATTCAATATTTTTCATCTAAACATATCAAAAATCCATTTAGAAAAAAATTATTCAGAAATTTCCCCCCTTGGTAGTGTTTATGCATGAAAATTTGAATTTTGAGTTGTAGGAATCACTTTTGGAGAAATAGCATATAGAGGTTGGTGCTTTTAGTAGAAAATTTGATTTTTCTCTCAAGAAGTCACCTAGCCTGAATTTTATTAGTAAAAATCAGTAACCATTTAGTTCAAAATAATTTTTCCATCATTAGTTTCATAAAAATCAAATAGCAAATTGAAAGGAAAGGAAAAACTTACAAAACGGTCGCGAAATCGTAAAGTTTGAAAGTATTTTATGAATTTCAGTAGAGAGATTATTTTTAAGAGAATTTTTCTGCTAAAATCATGAAATAACAGAATATTGGCTACTGGAATGATGGGGTGGCCGAATTTTACATTAAATACTAGGGTTTGTGTTGCAATTTCTAAGTTTACTCTTAATGAGCTAAATTATAAGTGTTTTGGTATAGTAGGCTTTTAGGTATTTGGGCTTTTTAATTAATTTTGGGCTGATTATAGGTAATTAAAAATAAAATATTTTTTCTATTTTTTTCATTAAAATTCCCCCCAAAATATTATTTAAAAATATTTTTAAAAATGTTCATAAAATTATTTTATGCTTAAAAATCGTCTTTTTGCACTAAAAATTCATTTTATGTAAAATAAATTATTTTATGCTAATGCACTTCATATAAATTATTTATTTCACAATAATAACTCATATTAGGCATATTAAAATTAATTTAACATGCCACATACTCATAAATCACATATCACATAGATTCCCATAAAAGCGCACACTTAGTCTTAATAATTCTATGTCAAGCAAATTGGTCATGAAAACTCTTAGGGTGGTTGTGGGTTGTTATAGGATCAAAATCCCAAGGGAGGCTAAAACCACATAACCATGGAAACAATGGATTTTCTTGTTTTTCATACTTTCCCATCATTATAGTAATATGTAACACATGACTTAAACCAATATTTTTCATGTAATCATAAAAAAAACATTTTAGAATATAAAAATGCAGAAATTGGCCCCTTATGATCATATGCATGAAAATTCCAACTTTTAAACTTTAGGGTTCACCTTTGATGGATTTATGAAGAAAGAGTTGTGTTTTGTAATACCCAAGTATTTCATAGCTCACTTTAATTGCTAATGATGCTAAAAGACTAGATCTTTGAATGTTAGTGTAGTATAGCAGTGATAAGGAATTGGGTAGGAATCTTATGTTATAATGTGTGATGTTTGCCTAGTACATGATTTTATTATGGTTAATTGTGCTCTAATAATATAAATAGAGTTCATATGTTACTTAATGATGTAGGCAAAGAAGTTAGAAAGCATAAAATTTAAGAGTTGTAGTGAAAGAAAAGAAAGAAATTTTAAAAGGAAAATTTCTAAGTTTGTTAATGGACTTATTAATGGGCCTTGAAGTAACAAAGGCCCAAACCGAATACAAGGAGGCCTGCCCAGTAGGTCCAAGAATTATCGAACATTAAAAGATGTGAGCTAGAATGTTTGGCCCAAGAAAATGAAACATATATTGTAGAATAGTGAGTCATAAGATTTTGACTAATTAGACATAAAAATTGACTTAGTCAAAATCCTAAACCAAGTGAAACTCCCACTTTTCCTACATATGAGTTATGGTTCACTTTGAACACTCTAATGCTTCATGATGATCATCACCATTATGGAGAGAATCCTAGCCATCCAACTTGAATTCACATAATAGTTCATATTAAGACTTTTCTAAAGCAAAGCGCAATGAATCATAATTTTAATATCAATTTAATTTAACTTCCAACTTGGTATACTTAATACTTTCCATACATATTAACTTATCATGCAAACCTTAAAAGAGTCATGCTTCTTTCCTTTGGATCGAATCATACAATAAATCCCATAGGCAAATTAGGATCATTACCTCACAATTAACACATCGTAACACTCAATTCATATACTACTTAATCATATACACATATTAGCCAAACATATCAATTAGGGTTTGGGAACCCTAGGCAAGGCCGAACCACTCTAGGAGTTTCCAAGAGTTATTCCTTCAATCATCAAGCAATTAAATTATGTATCATTCATATACACATATTAACAATCATTAAAATGTATCTTACAAAAATTATAGGCCTTGGGATCAAAATCCCAATGTAGGCTGAAACCACATAGTCATGGAAAACCATGGATTTTCTTATTTTTCATCTTTTCTGATCATTACAGTAATATGTAAACGTATGATTTAAACCAATATGTTTAATGTGAACATAACAAAAATCAATTTAGAACATTAAAATGTAGAAATTGCACTCCCCCCGCCTCTCCCCTCCCCCCCCCCTATGTTCATATGCATGAAAATTCAAACTTTTAGCTTTTAGGGTTCACCTTTAATGGATTTGATAAGAGAAAGGTATGTTCATAGTTGAAAATCGGTTTCTCCTTCAAAAAGACAATCTAGGTTGATTTTAATATAAAGAAAATTAGTAAATAAAAATTCTCATATGGATTATCTATGGTTACTTTCATAAAAATCAAAATTTAACTTGAAAGAAGAGAAAAACTTACGAAGAAGATCATGAAATCGAAAGATTTGGATGCACCTTGTGTTTTTCGGTCAAGAGATAATTTTTGAGAGAAAATTCTGCAAAAATTTGAAGGAAAATATAATGGAGGCTGCCACAAGCTAGGGTGACCAAATTTTAGGTTAAAATTAGGGTTTTGGATGCAAAATTACAAGATTGGTATTAATGAGCTAGGTTAGGAGACCTTAGGTGTCTTGGACTATTGGTGGGTTGGGCTTTTAATCCAATTCATGGGCTAATTTTAATATATTTAAAATAAAACATATTGCTTCTTATTTTCATTAAAATTCCCCCAAAAATATTTATTTTAAAATATTTTAAAAATGCTCATGAAAACTATTTTATGCTTAAAAATTGCTTTGTGTATGAAAATTTACTTGTATGCAATAGATCATTTTATGCATTTGCACTTCACATAAATTACCTACTTCATATTCAAAATTCATATTATGCATATTAGAACTAGTCTAACATGCCACCGACTCATAAATCACATTGCACATGAAATTTCATGAAAGTACACACTTCGCCACAATGGCTCTAAAATAAAGAAATTTATCATGAAACTCCTAGTACGTGTATGGGTTATTACAATATATATATATATATATATATATATATATATATATATATATATATATATATATATATATATATATATATATATATATATATATATATATATATATATATATATATATATAGGGATAAGGTTCAAATATATTCCCAGGGTTTAGCGAAAATATTAGATCGACACCTTATGTTTTTTGAGGAGCAAATATACCCTTAACGTTATAAAAATGGCGCAACGCGCCCCTTTTCTCTGTTAATTCCATTATCTCTCTCTCTCTCTCTCTTTCCACTGGTTATTTATAGTTTTTTTTGGATAAGGTTCAAATATATCCCCAGGGTTTGGCAAAAATATCAGATCAACCTTAATTTTGTCTCTCTCTTCCCACTAATTTTTTTCATTTTTCATTTTTCTTTTTAATTTTTAATTTTTTTTGTCTTTCCTATATCTTTGCTTTTTTTTTTTTAACTTATACTTTATATTTACTCACAAAAATATTATTATGTGTATATATAATTTGACTTTTCTATTTATTTTTTATTCATAAGTTTATATAGTGATAGTTGCAATAGTTACTAAAATTTTATTATATTAATAGAATATAAGATAAAAATTTAAAAGTAATTAATTATGATATTGAATAAATATACTCTAAAATTTTTTAAAAAATATAATAACGTGAAAATAAAGGGATAAGTTAAAAAAAAAAATTTAATTTTCACATTATTACTTTTAAATTTTTATCTTATATTCTGTTAATATAAAATTTTAAATTTTTCTAAAATTTAAAAGTAATTACTTTAGTTTATCTTATCCCTTTATTTTTAAAAGCAATTTTTATCTTATCCCTTTATTTTCATGTTATGATATTTTTTAAAAAATTTTAGAGTATATTTGTTCAATATCATAATTAATTACTTTTAAATTTTTATCTTATATTCTATTAATATAATAAAATTTTAGTAACTATTGCAACTATCACTATATAAACTTATGAATAAAAAATAAATAGAAAAGTCAAATTATATATACACATAATAATATTTTTGTGAGTAAATATAAAGTATAAGTTAAAAAAAAGCAAAGATATAGGAAAGACAAAAAAAATTAAAAATTAAAAAGAAAAATGAAAAATGAAAAAAATTAGTGGGAAGAGAGAGACAAAATTAAGGTTGATCTGATATTTTTGCTAAACCCTGGGGATATATTTGAACCTTATCCCAAAAAAAACTGTAAATAACCAGTGGAAAGAGAGAGAGAGAGAGAGATAATGGAATTAATGGAGAAAAGGGGCGCGTTGCACCGTTTTTATAACGTTAAGGGTATATTTGCTCCTCGAAAAATATAAGGTGTCGATCTGATATTTTCGCTAAACTCTGGGGATATATTTGAACCTTATCCCTATATATATATATATATATATATATATATATATATATATATATATATATATATATATATATATATATATATATATATATATATATATATATATATATATATATATATATATATATATATATATATATATATATATTGTGTGTGTGTGTGTGTGGCCTCATTCGAGCATCGGCCTTATCCATTCGAGGGAATCGAGATGCTCATTCAGGTTTAGAGTCATAATGGAAATCTCAAATTTGGATTGGTTGATTTTTGAAAATGATTTTCGGAGTTGCCATCTTAATTGTTTTTAGTTGGAAAAATTTTAAGGAAAAAACTCAATTTGACTCCAATTCATTAATTTTTGAATAATTTACCCATGGATAAAATTACTAGTCTCGAACCAAGTTGAGTTCGGAAACTAGGTTTTTAGTTTTAAATAATCTAAATTTGGCTCTTAAGTTTAATTTGACTTAAAAATTAATTTAATGGATAGCAAATATGACAATAATATCATGCTTAATGTATGAGCATGGTACGAGTGCAATGAGAAAATTAAACATCCTCAAATTACATTAACTAAAAAAGAGAAAGGAGATTAATTGGGATTTGGATTTAGATTCCAAACGTGTCTATGTACCCCATTGAATGGGGATCAATACCCACGTAGTTCATTCCACAATTAAGTGGAGGGGTTTAGGAGTTGATTAGATTGATTGATTTGATTTGGTTTTGAGAGGAAAAGGCTGATACCTTGGCTTTTGGTAGGCAAAGGGTTTTACCATATCGAAGTTCTATTTTATCGGGATCGGATGATTGCATTGAATGAGGGATTAATTAATTAATTAAAATGATTAATTAACTAATTAATATGATGAAAAGGGTGGATGGATTAATATAATTAAAAATATTAATTAATTAATTTGGATGAAAGGTAGATTAAGAAAATGATTAATTTGATTTTGAAAAGTGATTAATTAATTAATTAAAAAGATTAATTAGTTAATTAATTAAGTGATCAATTTTAATTGAAAAAAGTTTTAGTTAATTAAAAAGATTAATTAAGTTGGTTAGGGTAAGATAATTAATTAATTAATTAGAGAGTGATTAGAGGGAGAAGAAGAGAGGAATTAGTCGATAACCATCAATACTAATTCAAGAGGTGTGTAGAAATGGAGGAAATGAAGGGGTATTTATAGGAAAATGGGAATAAGAGTAACTTCGGAAGTGGAAAAGTGAAAAGATGAAAAGGGTAGGGCTGAAAAAATGATGAAAAATCATATTAGGGACATTTTGGGAATAGAAAAAAGGGTTGTGGGGCCACGCCACATGAGGGGCTGGCAACGCCGCTGGTGTGTTCAAAGGCATGCCGCTAGAAATGCAGGCGACGCCGACCAAACAGCCTGTGGCGCCACCAGCTACTCTAGTGGTAGTTGACGTGGCTTTTTTTTTTTTTTTTTTGAGAGATTGGTTGGTTTAGGGTTTAGGAAATTTAGACGTCTGATAGCACTGTAACTGAATTTATTTTGGGGGCACTACTATGAACCCTCAAATTTGCACCCTTATGATTTGGCTATAGCTTGACACCTACTAAGAATAATGCGCTATGCATATGGCAGTCCCGCTAGTTAGTTAGCGGGCAGGGGTCAAGGGGGCATCGGCCCTTGTGAGGTGCGGGGCAGCGGCCTGTTGAAAAATAAATTTCCTAAATATTTCACCTCCAGTTGACTACTTTTCAATCAGAACTCATATAATCAAATCGAGCTAGAATCAGAACTAAAACGAACCCAAAACGGACGAAAAAGTAGGAAACAGGTCGAACTAGCCAGTCAATGCATGAGAGACGTGCCGCCGCTCTGGGTGGCACATCTGTCGTGCCGCCATAGGCAGTACAAAATTTGTGCAGGCAGCAAGGCGGCACGATTAACATTCCATTCGTCCAAAAGTCAAGGAAAGCAAAGGTATAATCCCCTTTTCCATTCTCAAAATTCTAAATTCAGATCGAGAATTCTCTTTAGGTCTAAAACAGAAAGGATCTAAAATTTATTAATTTAAGAATTAGAATTAAATTAATAAACAAACTAACACTTTTTTCAGAACCCCTCCTTTGCAAGAAGGAAGAACTACGTGGGGTTTGATTCCTATTCGATGGGATACACAGGCTGCCATTCTAAAGGGCATCAACTCTAAAATCTTTTTATCAATATTATTTTGATTTATTTATATTAATCTTTTATTTATGATCTTATATTAGTTTAGTTGGGGAATGTGTGCTTTTCCTAGTACCCATAAGGGCTAGAGGAAAGATCCTTTTTATTTTTATTCATTTTGATCATGTAATAATTAAGTAGAATTTACTTTCGCTTACTTATCTATCATTGACATTTCATCTTATCATATATATTTGTTTCATGCATCATTATGTTCCTATTCATGCATACATGAAAATTTCTTTTTAAGAGTTATTTTGCATTTTTTTTAGCCAAACTAAAGAAAATCATATTTTCTTACTTGTGTAATTACCAAAACCTGATCCCCGAGCCCTCTTTGGTCACTCGTGGATTAGTGCATTTTTCATTGGGATATATCAAATATTTTGTGGAGTCAATCAAGTTGGGTTTTCTTTAATTTTCACAATTAAAACAATTAAATTAAAGTGGCAACTCACTTGCACAACTTCAAAATCACAAAAATTAATTTTTTGAACTCACAGCGAGTTCCAATCGTGGAGTTTCTCCCGAAGAGCATTTCGATTCCTCGGCGGATCGGACCGGTGCTCGAGCAAGGCCTCACAATTGGTGACTCCACTGGGGACTTAAAATCATTTCAAATAAAAGATAAAGTGGATTACTTTTGGTAAAATACCAAGATTGGCTTTAAATACAAAATAACTCTTTCATGTATCACTGCATCAGACTTCTAGTCCATAAAAACCTAGCTTCTAGGAAAACAAAGGATAGAAAGTAACATCGAATGGGCAACCTTCCTTAGGTCTGCTTGCTGATAGTGAAATCATCCAGCCCATGACGTATCCTCTAATCCTTTTAGAGGTGTAATGAGTATGCATATACCATTGGACCCACGCGAGGCTCCTTGTCTCAAATGTGGTTAGGTATATCGCATCTCTAGTGTGATGGGTTCTCTTTAAACCACCCTAACCTTTTCATATAATGACTCATAAAACCTTCCTTTAGGATTTTATGTACCATAATACTAAACTTGGTATATCATTATCATGAAACCTTTTCATTCATGCATACATGCATACATAGCTTGAACCTTATGAAGAGTCAAAAACCTACCCAAACACCTTCACACCCAAAGCCTATGGTTCACCTAAACCCATGGTCAATACCCAAAGCCTGTGATCCACCTAAACCCATGGTCAACACCTAAAATCCATAGTTCACCTAAACCCATGGTCAACACCTAAAATCCATGGTCCACCTAAACCCATGGTCAATACCTAAAATCCATGGTCCACCTAAACCCATGGTCAACACCCAAAGCCTATGGTTCACCTAAACCCATGGTTGAAACCCAAAGCCCATGGTCCATCTAAACCCATGGCAACACCTAAAACCCATGGTTCACCTAAACCCATGGTCAATACCCAAATCCCATGGTCCACTTGAATCTATAGTCGAAACCTAAACCTATGGTCCACCTAAACCCATGGTCAACACCCAAAACCCATGGTTCACCTAAACCCATAGTCAACACCCAGAGCCCATGGTCCATCTAAACCCATAGTCAACACCCAAAGCTCATGACCCATAGTTCACCTAAACCCATGGTCAATACCCAAAGCCCATAGTCCACCTAAACCCATGGTCAATACCCAAAACCCATAGTTCACCTAAACCCATGGTCAACACCTAGAGCCCATGGTCCATCTAAACCCATGGTCAACACCTAAAGCTCATGACCCATAGTTCACCTAAGTCCATGGTCAAAACTCAAAGCCCATGGTCCACCTAAACCCATAGTCAAAACCCAAAGCCCATGGTCCATCTAAACCCATGGTCAACACCCAAAGCTCATGACCCATGGTTCACCTAAACCCATCGTCAAAACCCAAAATCTATGGTCCACCTAAACCTATGGTCAACACACAAAGCCCATGGTCCACCTAAACCCATGGTCAAAGCCCAAAACTCATGGTTCACCTAAACCCATGATCCAGTCCTATCCAAACCCATGTCAAACTCATGGTAAAAATAAACCCATCTACGGTACCCTTATCCTTTTCCATAATTCTTATCCAAGCTAAACACTAACCTAGCCCAAGCTAAACACTGATATAGCTTCATCTTTCATAATTCTTACCGAAGCTAAATACTAACCTAGCTTTAATCTTTCATAACTCTTACCCAAGCTAAACATTGATCTAGCTTTTATCTTTCATAGTCCTTACCCAAGCTAAACACTGATATAGCATTATCCTTAACCATCCTTACCAAAGCTAAATACTGACTTAGCGTCACTCTTATCCTTAGCCAAACTAAATGTTGACTAGGTTTCATCTCTTACATCATTATCAAACCTATGGCCCATCTAAGCCCATGATCTAGTCTAACCCATTATCTAACTATTACCAAACCCATAGTGCACCCAACATCCAAATCCATGGTACATCCATACTCAATCGCAAAATCCATGGTTACTCTATCCTTAAGCCTATGGTAAACCATTCATAAATCACAATCCTAATCACCCAAAGCTAAATTCTGATCTAGCCACTCAAAGCTAAAATCTGACCTAGCCACCCCAAGCTAAATTCTAGCCTAGCCACTCAAAGCTAAAATCTGATCTAGCTATCCAAAGCTAAAATCTGACCTAGCTCCCTTAGCTAAATACATACCTAGCTAACATCATACACCTCTACCCTCATCTTTACCCATACACAGTCAACCTAACCATAAGACACTGTCATCTACTATCATTAAACCTAAGATCTTTTAGTTTGTCACACCTCCCCATAACTCTTTTTTCCAAAGCTGGATACTAACCCAATTCCTTTTCCCTTTCAAAGGTTGACAAAATGTCTATTGCTAGAGATGAAGTCACTGCTACCAGAGCTGATGAAATCTTTAATGAGCTTTTTGCTAAGCTTTCTGAAGAGACCCTGATGAAGAGGCAAGATGCCTATTTTCAAGACCTGCTCAAAGCCTAAAAAAGGGCTATTATGGAAGATGTCTGCACCTTGATGGAACAGACCTCCTTGGTCCAAAGCTTAATTGACCCAAAACTACTCAAATCATACCCAAAACCCGCTCTTTATCCTGTTTATGGATTCACTTCTAGAGTTGATTCCAAAGACAAAGAACATGCAAACACTGACATGATCCTACCACTACCTATTCCATCACTTGAATTCCTCAGAAGCAACTCACTCTATCAACCCATGGTAGTTCAACCACCAAATTTCACCCCTACTCTCACTTTCCGACTTGCAAATCCTTTCCAAAGGAAGGAAGTCAATCCTGAAATCAAAGCCTTCATGGAAAAAGTGAAGCACATGGAAAAAAATGATGAAGAATTTGAAGAAGAAAGAAAACCTAGTTGATACAGGCTCCCTAAGCTTATTTCCCAATGCAAGAGTTTCGCCAAAGGTCAAGATGCTGAATTTGGACAGATTTGATGGTACTACTTGCCCCAAGATCCATTTAAAAATGTACGTGGGGGCAATGCATCCCTTTGGTATCAACAATGAGCTCTTTGCTCAACTTTTTCAGTAAACTCTTACTGATCCTGCCCTAAGATAGTTTATTAACTTAGATGTTACCCAAAAACAGACTTGGGATGACATTTGCAAGGCATTTGTCAAACAGTACCACTATAATAGTGAAGAGGACATTACAAGAAGGGATTTAGAAACCACAAAGCAACTCCCAAATGAGTCCTTCTCCATGTTCTTTACTAGGTGGAGAGCTAAAGCTGCTTAAATGGTAAACAGGCCAACCAAGCAAGAATAAGTAGATATCATTGTCAAGAATCTACTTCCTGCCTATAAAACCCACTTGTTAACACAATACCTACCCACTTTTAGAGCTTTGGTTGCAACTGCATCAAAAGTCAAGGATTGCATCCAAAGTATATCATTTCAAGCTGAATTCCCCACCACCAACCTAAACAGTGATGAGGAATCTAGTTCTAACTCAACTCCACCTTACCTCAGCCCTGGAAGGCATGTCATGGAGTAGTTCAAGTTTAGCTAATCTGGCCTGTCTGAGATTGAATTCCAAGTCTAAGCCTAAGTCCAAGTCTGAATCTCAAAAGTCTGAGTCTAAATCTAAGTTGGAGTCTATCGTCTTATTTTTCCTTTATTCTCGTTAACTATAGTGGTTCCTTTTGTCATATTGCAATAAAGTTTCCTTTATAGTAATGCACATGCATTTTCTTTTTGTTTTCCTTTTTAGTTCGATATGGATGAGCTTACCAAAAAAAAAAAAAAAGAGAGAAATGAACAAACAGTCAAATCCACCACAATTAGCACATGTTAGAATTTGAGGTGCTATCAACAATTGCACTTAACAAAAGAAGGTCAAATGATCAAATAGTTAAAGCATAAAAAGCAAGTAAATGTAACTACCTATTACACATTAGGTAATCAAATAATACACGTCAACAAGGGCAACATGTTCAAAAAAGGCCTTTGTCAAATCTAGAATTCAAAGGCCAGAGCCCCTCAAAGTAGTGGCCCAAATCATGGTGGAATGTTTTCTCCCAAAATACAAGTTCACTAAGTTGAAAACCCAAAAAAGGCAGCTTAGGCAAAAATTAGAGCTAAGAGAGATAGAGAGAGAGAGAGAGAAAGCTCATCCAAGTCTCCTTCCCTCATGTCCGAAGTTGTCAAATCATCTTCAATCAATATGTCATCCTTCCTAACTAAAGGTTTATTCTCTAAGGATGTACAATCTTCTATGCCCTTATCCTACAATGGGGGCATATCTTCCTAGGTCATCATCTGTTGTTAATCCATCCCATCACTTAGCTCAAAGAGCTAAGACACAATCCCTCATACATATCTCCAATCTATCACATGCTTATCTCTCATTTCGAAGCATGATCCCTAATTTATCTTCTTTCACTAGCCCATTAGCCATTCCTAAGGGCTCTTTGTTTCAACTAGTGCAATTTATAATTAAGTGTCACTCCAAGAGTCTCTTTAATCTCAAACAACAAGAAAAGCTTGACTTGCACTTTTCCATGATTCATGCTATAAAAAGCAAAATCATACAACCTCCATGATTCTTTTCATAAGTTTTTGCCTACCTTCAAACCATTCTCGAATTTTATGAAATCATATTGTTCCATCCCAAGCCTCATTGGCAAATCATACCACATACCACCCATTCCTTGGCATAATCTCAAAATGAGTAGAACCAAAATTTCCAAGTCTATCAGGGCTTATCATCTTTGAGTCTATTTTCCTTGGCAAAACCAAAAGTCGAGGCATATCTCCCAAAAGCCTTCATCAAAAAGCCTAAACCAAAAGCCTTTATCAAGAAGCCCAGATCCAAAAGCCTTCATTAAAAATCCCAGATCCAAAAGCCTTCATTAAGAAGCCCAAATCAAAAAGCCTTCATTAAGAAGCTCAAATCCAGATGTTTCAACCTACCTTTAAATCAAGAAGCCTAAACCAAAGGCCTTCATCATGATGCCTGAATCCAGAAGCCTTCATTAAGAAACCTAAATCTAAAAAGCCTTTTCCATGAAGCTAGACCTAAAAACCTTCACCATGAAGCCTAGACCTAAAAGCCTTCACCAAGAAGTCTAAATCCAAAAGCCTTCGCCATGAAGCCCAAATCCAAAAGCCTTCACTATGAAGCCTAAAACCAAAAGCCTTCACTATGAAGCCTACTCCCAAAAGGCCTTTATTTATGAAGCCTATGATCTCTTTTAAGGCAAAATTAGACTAAGCTTTTCAAATGGATTTTCTAACCAGACCGACCCTCCTTAGCCAAGACCTTTCCCTACAAGGACTAATCCTCAATCATAACTTTCAATGGGCAAATCGAGTCAAGCCACCCATGTTGACATTCCCACACCCCTCATCTTTCAGAGACATAACCTTCTTTAAATCTAACACTAAAGCCGAACAGATAGCTTTGATCCCAATCCTTTTAATACTAAAGCCAAACAGATAGCTTTGATCCTAGCTTTTCTAACATCAAGTCCAAACAAATAGCTTTGTTCCTATTCCTCCTAACATCAAAGGGCTTTGATCCTATTCCTCCCAACACCAAAGCCAAACAGATAGCTTTAATCCCCATCATTCTAATGCTAAAGCCAAACAGATAGCTTTGATCTCAACTTTCCCAACCAATAAGGCCGAACAGATAGTTTTGACCTTAATCCTCCCAACACCAAAGCCAAACAAATAGCTTTGATCCCAATCCTTCTAATACTAAAGCCAAATAGATAGCTTTGATCCCAACTTTTCCAACCAATAAGGCCGAGCAGATAGTTTTAACCTCAATCCTCCCAACCACCAAAGCCAAACAGACAGCTTTGATTCCAATCTTCCCAAACATCAAATTCAAACAAATAACTTTGATCATAATCTCCCCAATAGTAGGGCTAAACAGATGGCCTTGCTAAACCAATCTGAATCCCTTAGGTGGACCAAGTCTCCAAATCTTTCAAAGTCTAGGCAGAATAGATAGCCTTGATTAAAATTCACCAAATCATCTTTACCTCCAACAATTAGGCTGAACATACAGCTTTAATTGAAGATCACCATGACCATTCTCACATCCAATGCTAAGGTCAAGCTAATAGCCATTGACAAAACCTCATTTATCCTATGGGCCCTCTCCCAAAAGGTTCATATCTTTATACCATGTTTGTCCTTCTTTATAAGGTTTAGTTTGCACAAAGCATGAATGTCCTCATACATGATAAGCACAAGCAGATATTGCAAGCCCAGAGTCTGACAGGGTATAGCCCAAGTTCTGACAAGGCACAGCCTAGAATCTGACATGGCAAAAGAACATATAAGCTAAAAATCTGATGTTGCAAGAGCACAAGCCCAAAGTCTGACATGGCATCTCTTCCCAAGGTTCACTATCATCAGAATCGCCTTTTGCTTAAAGCCAATTCTGAAGAGGGGGTAGCTGTGAACCCTCAAATTTGCACCCTTATGATCTAGCTGTAGCTTGACACCTACTAAGAATAGTGCGCTATGTATACAGCGGTCTCGAGAAGTCAAATCAGAACTGAAACAAACCCAAAATGGATGAAAAAATAGGAAACAGGTCAAACCAGCCGGTCATCGCATGAGAGGCACATCGCTGCTTCATGCCGCCTTGCCGTGCTGCCGTTAGGGCAGCACACCTTCAGACGATGGCACATCTGCCATACTGCCTGAATTTGTGCTGGCAGCAAGGCGGCATGATTAACGTGCTGCCCGGATGCTTGGTATGTCGCCATTGCCACCCATGTCATCGGCGACATGCTGGCGCCGTCGTTTGTACCGTCGGCACCCCTCTAGCAGCTCTATAAATCGAGCCTCCTTCAAGCTCATTTGACACACATTCCAAGGCATAAATTCTCTCTTATACTAACATACTTGTTGCTTTTAGATTCAGATTCCAAGTCTTTTGAATTCAAGGTAGAGTTGAGATCCAAAGCAAAGCTCGTTCCATTCGTCCGAAAGTCAAGGAAAGCAAAGGTATAATCCCCTTTTCCATTCTCAAAATTCTAAATTCGGATCTAGAATTCTCTTTAGGTCTAAAATAGAAAGGATCTAAAATTTATTAATTTAAGAATTAGAATTAAATTAATAAACAAACCAACAATTTTTTTAGAACCCCTCCTTCGTAAGAAGGAAGAACTGCGTGGGGTTTGATTCCTATTCGATAGGATACGCAGGCTGCCATTCTAAAGGGCATCAACTCCAAAATATTTTTATCAATATTATTTTGATCTTTTTATATTAATCTTTTATTTATGATCTTATATTAATTTAGTTGGGGAATGTGTACTTTTTCTAGTACCCATAAGGGCTAGAGGAAAGATCTTCTTTACTTTTATTCGTTTTGATCATGTAATAATTAAGTAGAATTTACTTTCGCTTACTTATCTATAATTAACATTTCATCTTATCATATATATTTGTTTCATGCATCATTATGTTCCTGTTCATACATACGTGAAAATTTCTTTTTAAGAGTTATTTTGCATTTTTTTAGCCAAACTAAAGAAAATCATATTTTCTTACTTGTGTAATTACCAAAACCTGATCCCCAAGCCCTCTTTGGTCACTAACAAATTAGTGCATTTTCCATTAGGATATATCAAATATTTTGTGGAGTCAATCATGTTGGGTTTTCTTTAATTTTCCCAATTAAAACAATTAAATTAAAGTGGCGACTAACTTGCGCAACTTCAAAATCACAAAAATCAATTTTTTGAACTCACAACGAGTTCCAATCGTGGAGTTTCTCCTGAGGAGCATTTCAATTCCTCGGCGGATTGCACCGGTGCTCGGGCAAGGCCTCACAACTGCTAGCTAAAATTTTGCTTTTTGTCAGGTCAGATTTTGAGACTTTCGAGTCAATTTTTATGAGTTTTAGAGTTAAGAAAATTCTTCAGTCAACTTTGGCATACTCGAAATTAATTTTTAAACAATTGAATAGTCAATCTGAGAAAAGATCCAATCAGTTTCAGAAAAATATTATCTGATACAAAAGGTACAATCTAGATAGAAAAGGCATTAGATTGTGCCAAGAATACTTTGGGCGGTTTGGAGGAGTTCAAATTTAATTTTAGAGTGTTGAAATAAGGGTTCATAGCTACCCCCTCCTCAGAATTGGCTTTGAACAAAAGATAATTATGATGATAGTGAATGTTGGAAAGAGGTGCCATGTTAAACTCTGGGCTAATGTGTTATTGTCAGGTCCTTTAGGAGGAGGCCTTCTAGGATAAATAAGATTTTATCAATGGCTATCGGTCCGATCTTGACATTGGATGCAAGAATTGTCTTGGTGAATTTCAATTAAGGCTATCTGTTCAGCACTAATGTTAGAGGTAAAAATGATTTGGGGTAAATCTCATTCAAGGCTATCTATCTGACCTTAATGTTAGAGGTAAAGATGATTTGGGTAAATGTCAATTCTAATGATAGTGAACCCAAAAGAGGTGATGGTATAAGGAACCAAAATGATGTCTATGTCGGTGCTTAGACATATTTGAGTGGGAGAAGTGGCTGAAAAAGAAAGATGGTAAAAAGTATCACAGGGATGTTTAAGCAATCGTTCATAAACATTTATAGGGGGAAGTGTGGCTGATGAATGTAAGTAAGAAAATAGACCGAAAGGATATTTAAGCTAAGCTAGATATTTTTAGGTGAATTGATAGATTTGGATAAAAGATGTGGAAAATGGAATCATATAGACATCTAGGTAATCATTTTTAGACATTTATAGGTACAATTGATGGATTTGGATAAAAGAGATGGAAAAAGAACCATATGGATGTCTAGGTGACCATTTCTAGACATTTTTGGGAGGAATAGAATTTTAGACAAGATAATTTAGTGAAATGAGAGCCTTGACCTATGATTCTAACAAGATTTGGTAAAGGGAGAGCCTTGATATATGGTGAGTCTGCTTGATAAATTCTGAAAATGTTTTGATAAAGGGAGAGCCTCAACCTATGGTGAGTTAGCTCAAGAGATTATAAAAAGATTTTGATAGGAGGGGAGCCTTAACCTATGGCTAGTCAGGTCAATAGATTCTAAGATTTTAGTAAAGGAAGATCCTCGGCTTATGGCGAGTCAGCTAAGAGATTCTGACAAGATTTTGGTTATGCCAAAGGAACTTGGGCTTCTAAATATGAGGGGTTGGTCCTTTTAGAAGGCTTAAAGGAGCTTTACCAAGAATAAAGGGACTATGAAATTCACACTTTTTTAATTAGATCTAGAAAGGTATCATTTAGCTTCACAAAGACACTAGTCAGCTTTAGGAGGTGTCAATCGATTTTGAGGAAATACTAGTCAGCTTTAGGAGAGGCTAGTGAGGCTATTAGCTCAGCTTATGTATGATGGTGCATAATTGCATAAATGCTGGTGTGTAGATGATGCATATATGTTTGAAAATTCATGGACCTTTTACTTGACTTTTATGCCATGCATGATTTGTGATGATGCCTATAATGAATGATTGCATAGATGCATGTGGGTGGATTTATGCATTTGCTTTATGAATGCAATTTTTTCATATGACTTTTGCATCCTGTGGAGACATGCATTTGTGGACTAAAAAACTCGACAAAGTTGAGGAACTTAACTTGGGTTGGTATGGAATAGTTGCCATGGTGGCATTACGAGGAGTTTGAGTGAATTGATATTTTTCATTGACCTTGATTCAAGATTTTGAAATCTAGTGGCCTGTGTTTTCTATTTTGGTGCTGCTAAAAAGGAGTTGTGTTCCACCTTTAGGAAGTTCAATGCTATGGCTTATCTATGACTTTGAGGCAACTTTGGTGGTGTTAGAGTTCAAAGTTCAACATTTTCTACATTTTTCAGCAGCTTTTGAACTTGCCTCAAGATGTTGCAAGCCAAATGATAATTGGTGATGGTCAAGTGAATTCGATCATTGTGATTGAAAAGTTCCATGATCCCGGTGACTAGAGAGATATGAGAGGGGTGGAGACTCAATATGACGGCCTTAGTTTTCTATTTGAGAGTTGGATACAATTCTATTGATTAAGGTGATGTTAAAGTGGTAGATGAAGTAGAAGCATTTTGTGGTTAGTGCTGTGTTGGTGGAGACACTAATGAGTCTGGATTGCTTTATTCAGGATTTAGAGAGATTGACTTTCTTATCTATTATTCTCAATACCTTTTCTATTAAGGGTGCTTTATGGGTGTCAGGTTTTGGGTTTTGTTTTGTTTTTTTTTTTCTTTTTTTACAGATGTGGATGATGGATCATTTTCTAGTGGTGGCCCCTGCTTTTTAGTTTGCACATGCCTTATTGAGACTCTATTAGAGATCGAGTATGATGGTTACTTGCAGCTTGCCCCCAAGGGACACATTTTTAGCACTACCAATGGTAAAGGATTAGATCTCTCATAATGGGGGGCCATGGGTGTCAAGTGGTTTACCTGTTAAGCTTGGTTTGAGTGACTTTCCACTAGGGGATGAGGCTGTTATGGTAGATGAGGCAGATTTAGGATGAGGCATTTTCTCTTTCTTGGAATCTGTGCAGATCATAGCTCCTATGGCCAGAGCTATCAAGTAATGGCTGATTGACGAGTTATCATGCTGTTTATTTAGGAATTCATTTGGGATCACAGAGGGGTATGACAAGTGTTTGATAAAGGTGGTCTAGCCAATTGAGAAATAGTACCAGGTTGCCCTACTGAGGGGAATAGAGGATGATGCAGCTGAGGAAAGAAAGACTATATGAGGAGTCATTAGTAGCAAGAGGACTATAGCACAGACAAAGGGGGTGACTCATTCTTTGAAGGAGACTCGGGCATCTACTAGAAGTGTAACATCATAGTAGTGACTCAAACTATGGTGGCGGTGAAAAAGAACACTATGACTATAGTGAGACAGGATGATGCTACAGTAGTGGTTTAGAGAATGACTGCTATAGTTAGAGTAGAAAAAAGGTACTGCAGTTTCTAAACTATAGAGGAGGATTTTTTTAGAGTAGTTTCAGAACTACTGATTTTCAAAAAAGGGTTTTTAATACTACTATAGTGAGTAGGTCTAATTTTGCTGGTACTTTTACTGCTATGGCAGAGGGAGCTATAGAGATTTAGAGGAAGGGTGAGCCTATTTGAGGAGATTATGGTAGACTCTAATTTTGATGAGAACACGAGAGATTTGCATCTCAGGAGGTAGAGGAGGACTGGCTAGACTATGACTTTAGATATGACTTTTTTTTTGGCTTTTTGCTCAAAATAATTACAGGTTGATAGGACTACACAAAACAGGATAAGCTATAGAAGACATTGAAAGGGCTATCCTTTTTGTCATAATGATGGGTTTGTATTTTGCAAGATTTGATCACCATTAAATGAGACATCTTTTATGCTCTAATTTCTATCTAAGCCACCCCTTTGGGTTTTCAGCTTAGCGAGCATTCTTTTCTTCTTCTTTTTTTTAGGCAAAAGGATTAAGTGAATGATGTATCAAGCACAGAGAAAATGAGAATATGATGCAAACAAAATATTTTATATTATGATTTGGACCGCGCTCAATATGGGCTGCCTATGTATCCCTTATAATCATTTCACTCTCATTAATTTTTCCCCTTTTTTAGGGAGAATCAGGTCCATGTAGGTCTGATTACAAATGCATGAAAAATAGAAATGAAATGCAAATGTTATCTTTAGATAATGTATTATTTTAGCTAATTCAAGTTGCCAGGATGGGGGAATTCATTTCTATCCACGTCTATGAAGATGGTGCCTCCATCGAATAGGATCTTCTTGAGCATATACTATCCAGCCTAGTTTAGTTTGAACTTCCTCTTTGATCATGAATATAGGCTTGGATTTCCCCCAGAACTGGATTTCCTTCTTATAAACCCTTGTCTCTCATCTTCTAGTTGAAGTGCTCGGCTAATTTCCATTAATGACCCCAAATTTTGTACAGAGCATCGATTCTCTTTCCATCAATGGCATTTAGCTAGTCATGATACTTTTTGATCTATTGTGTCTTCATTCTCCATAGCTTCTCCTAGACATGTTTCTTATGTGTGAAGGTTAGGGGAAAAGCTCATGGGCTATTTTGCAATAGTGGATCTATTGCAATAGTGGAAAAGCTCATGGGCTATTTTGCACTAGTTCCATGCAGATGCAATGTATAAAATTTTTTATTCTTTTCCTTTGTGCCATAATTAATTAATTCTTTTGCTTTTTTCATACTATTTTTTTTTTATTTTTTTTATTTTTCATTTTTTAAAGTTGTCCCATTTAAATATGAATAAAAAAAAAGTTAAAGCAAATAAGAAAGTTCAAACTTTTTATTACTGATGAAAGTCCCATCATGAGTACATCAAAGGATAAGCCTAGAAGGCAAAATACAGACTCCAAAGGGGCAAGACCTAACAAACTCAAATTCAAAGAAAGACTTAACAGAAACATAATCAAAAAAACTCTGACTGTAACAACTCACACCCACCATAGGAGTTTTTATGACCAATTTGTTTGACTTAGAACTATTAAGGCTAAGCGTGTGCTTTTATAGGAATTTATGTGCTATGTGATTCATGAGTATATGGCATGTTAGATTAATTCTAATATGCATAATATGAGTTATTATTATGAAATAAATAATTTATATGAAGTGCATTAGCATAAAATAAATTATTTTACATAAAATAAATTTTCATGCAAAAAGGCAATTTTTAAGCATAAAATAATTTTATGAAAATTTTAAAATAATTTTAAATAAATGTTTTAGGAAAAATTTTAAAGAAAATAATAAAAAAATAATTTTTATTTTTATTACCGATAATCAATCCAAAATTTATTAAAAACTCAAATATCCAGAAGCCCACTACACTAAAACACTCCTAACCTAGCTTATTAAGGATAATCTTGGAAATTGTCCAAAACCCTACACATATTAATGAAGATTTCAGCCAGCCCTTCATTCTAGCAACTACCATTCTGTTATTTTATTTTTTGATAGAAAAATTCTCTCAAAATTATTCTCTCTACTGAAATTTACAAAATACCTTCAAACATTGTGATTTCGCGACCATTTCATAAGTTTTTCCTTTCCTTTCAATTTGCTATTTGATTTTTATGAAACTAATCATGAGAAAATTATTTTGAACTGAATATTTACTGATTTTTATTGATTAAATTTAGTCTAGGTGAATTCTTGAGAGAGAAACTAATTTTTCTACCGAAAACACCAACCTCTCTACGCGATTTCTCTGAAGGTGAATCCTATAACTCAAAATTGAAATTTTAATGCATAAACACTACAAGGGGGGCAATTTCCATATATTTTTATTATAAATGGATTTTTGATGTGTTTAGATGAAAAATATCGAATTAAATCATATTTTTGCATATTACTGTAATGACTAGAAAGTTCTAGAAAATAAGGAAATTCAAGATTTTCATCCTAGAACTTGGAAGTTGGAAAATTCAATGATTTTATATTGGTATGGCTGCCAATTTGTGTATGGTGGGATTCTAAATTGATATTTGTTATGTTTGGATGGGAAATAATGATTTAAATCTTGTGTTTACATATTACTGTAATGAACGGAAAGTGCAAAAAGTAACAAAACTCATGATTTTCATTCTAAACCCTAAACTTAAAATTTTCATGCATAAGAAATATCTATGGCTACAAATTTGTATGTATTGATATTCTAAACTGATATTTTTTGTGATTGAGTGAAAAATAATGGTTTAAATCACATGTTTACATATTATTGTAATGACCGGAAACAAGAAAACTCATGGTTTTTCATCCTAAAAACTAAAGTTGGAAAATTTCATGCATAGGGACACCTATGGCTGCCAATTCATAGGGATTTATATTCTAAAATGATTTCTATTTTGATTACATGAAAAATCTTGGTTCAAACCTTATTTATACATATTACTATAATAGATGAAAAGTGCGAAAAGTAAGAAAATTCAGGTTTTCTCTTTAATGGGACATTCAACCTACATTGAGATTCTTATCCCAATGTCTATAATTTTTATGTAATATATTTTAATGATTATTGGCATATATGAATGAATGATAAATGGTTAAATTGCATTTTGGTTAAAGGAATGACTTAGACACGGTTATAGACAATTTGGTATACTTAAGGTATCTTAACCTTGTGTTGTGATTGCCATGTGAATGTGATTGGGTAATATGGAAATAGGTTTTATAATAAGTCAATAATGAATTTATGATCTTGAATTGATGAGGAGATTAATTGAATAAATTAAGCATAAGAGATAGGCATGACACTTGAAATGCTATTGATAAGTTGACATGTGTGGAAGTGTTAAGTGTACTAAGATGATTGTTAAAGTGAATTGATATTAAGATCATGACATTGTGCTTGACTTGAGAAAAGTATTGGTATGATTTATAATGTGTTTTCATGTGAGCCTAGGAAGGCTAAATGGGCAAGACTTTTAAAGTCAACATGTTATGTGCAAGTGATGAGTGCACATCTATGTGCAACTCTAAGTGTATGCGAGAATGTTATATATGCACTGGGTAGTTATGGAATAGGATAGCATGATGATTAAATATATACTAAGTATTGAATGAAATATAATGTTAGACCTTGAGAAATTTTAGTGGTTTAAGGGCTATGAGTACTAAGAGTAAAGGAACCACAAGTTAAGTAAATATTATGCTATTGTTACAAGTACAAGTTATCATGATTATGTTAATGGGAATCTTTGAGATTCTTGAAACCCTAGTTCACTTTTATTCTAAAATATGATTTTGTGATTTCTTTGTTAAGCTTGGGTTGCCAAAGGACAGTTAGTCCAAAACCAATAATGTTTATCCAATGATATGAAAAACCTTTTGTAATTATACCTTACTTACTTTCTTTCTGTAATCATGCTCTTATCTTATCTTATCTTATCTCTTGTCATGTCTTCTATGTGTACGAGTGATTTGAGCAAGAGTCTTCAATCATAAGTAAATTTGAGTGAATTGAGCAAGAGTCTTCACTCATAAGTAAATTCGAGTGAATGGAGCAAGAGTCTTCACTCACGAGTGAATTGAGCAAGAGTCTTCACTCATAAGTAATGAGTGTAATTTCTACAACCCTTACTAAATTGCAAACTTTGGTTCATGAATTGTAAAACATGAACTATGTGTTATAAGCTATGGTTTCCTTCTTAATAAGGGATATATGTTATTGTATGTGCCATATTATTTACTCATTGAGATCATCCATCTCACCCTTTTCCTTGTGTGGTTCCAGGTGAGTAGTATGAGGAGGCAAGGTGATGACTCAAGCATCCTACCTAGCTTAGGGAATTCCTTGTCCAAGTTAACTAGTTTAATATGCCATGGAGAGTTATGTTTATACACTCTAGGAATATTTATTTTGAAAAGTTATCTATTGAGGTTTTAATAGGATTCTAAATATTATTTTCTTATGGATTGTATTTGAAGTATATTTTTGTTATTCTTTCGCAACTAAAGATTTTCTTACAAATGGCTTAATTAGGTTAATGTATGAGGTTTTGGTACGATCCTAGACAGTATTTGTATATGTATAAGTGGGTTCTATAGGCGTGGGTGACTTTATGTCTCCCTATGTTCTAGGACCGTCATAACTCTAAAATTGGGATGTGACAAAGGTGGTATCAAAGCTGTAGTTTTTTAAAGTCTAGTTTAGACTTGTCTATTTATTAGGTTGGTTAAGTATAGTCTTAGAGCATAGAAATTTTCCTGTCATGTCATTTGCAGTGTATCACTAGTATAGTTCTACAAAATCCTACTAAATTATTGTACTCTTTGTTATTGTTTACTTGTGTGCCTAACAATTCCTTTACCGGATGACCAAGAAGATGACCCCTACTCAAGAACTATAACCAAAGCACCCCGTGTGACCTATAAGAGGACTTGGCCAAAAATGTTTAAGAAGGCCGTACTTGTGATCCACCTGAAGAGAGAAAAGACTCTTAGTAAGGAAGACCCCATGGAGTGTCTAGGTTATAAATGAAATTAGAGTAAAATGCAGAGGTTTAAAAGGGACTGCTCGGACTTAATAAACGAAAGTAAACATCTGAGGTCCCTAGTGCATGCTATGAGAAAGGATATGGAACAGATTAAGGCTAGAGATGCTAAACAAATGGGAGACTATGTACTTGATGTTTATCTTTATAAAGGACACAGTTGAAGTTTGTGTTGGTAATGGATAACTATTGACCTAGTGGTATAGGATTCATACACTACGAATAATACTTTTTGATTGTCTAGTGACTTAGTATGTATTGATTTCTTTTATTGCCTATGATATGACTGACTTATATATGATAGGGAAATTCATGATGCTATAAGTTATATGTTACATGACTATGATACAAGGTACATGCCATGATATATGATATATGCTATGTGACATAGGCTTTGTGACATGTGATATGATATGATGTGATGTGTACTCATGTAAAATGCATGATAAGTATGATATGATGATGGGGTTAGATTGGTTAGAAGGGAGTTAGCACTAAATTCCCTTAATGTTATAGCAGAATGCCACTTAAGAAGAAGGTCTCCATAGCTACCTAACCCATTAGGGCTAGTGCTGATGTGATATCATATGCTAATTTGAACGCTGCCTCTGCACTGATGAGATTAAGAGAAAGGTCAAACTCAAGAGTGTTGACCATTGACTCTAGTAGGCAAGCCTTTTCATAAGAGGTGCAAGCTATGCATGAGGAAATAAGAGACTTGCATAAGGAATTGGTTGAGCTACGAGCTCAAAGGCGGGAAGCATTGCTGACATAAGAAAGGAATGGAGTTTTGCCTCATGCGGTAGTGGCAGCTACATGGAGGGACAGGAAGCGGCTACCCAATGAAGGGATGACCATCTCAGAGTTTAAGAAGCTATAGCCACCTGCCTTGTGTGGTGAGGAGGGTGATGACCCTCATGAGTTCTTGGATAAGGTGGACAAGCTAGTTCATGGATTGTCATGTTTGGATGCTTAGGTAATTGAGTTAGTAGGACTCCAACTCAAGAAGGAGGAATGGTATCAGTATGAGAAAAATATTGAGGAGCAACTATATGGAGCTAACCCATCTACTTGGACAGAATTTAAGCAAAAGTTCATAAATCAGTTCTTACCTAAAGGAGAGAGGCAAGATAGGGTACTACAATTCGAGCAGCTGAAGCAAAAACCTAGAATGTTAGTGTCATAGTATGCTAAGAAGTTTAATTGACTTAGCAAATTCACTATCAACATCATCTCTACCGAAGCCAATGCATCAATCATTTCTTGAGAGGATTGGTTACACCACCATTTAACGGCAACGATTGAATTCTCAACCTTGGCTAAACTGATAGACAAGGCCAAGATAATGGAAAAGAGATATAAGGTCGCGAGGTCCAAATGCATGAAATGTGATTAGAAAGGTAGGTATAAGAACAAAGGCCATAGAGGCTGGCATAGGGGAGCACGAGTTCTAGGAAAGGAATCATCACCAATAATTGCAACACCTGGGAAGAGCGATGGTCAATCGAAGCAAATTACTACTTATTGCCATTGTGGCTGAAAACATTTTAGGGTTTGCTAAAAAGCCTTTGGCTCATGTTTAAGGTGCGGACAGATGGATCACTTCATTAAGGACTACTTTTGGATAAGGAACTTAGGAAATGAGGCCTCAACACCTCCACCACCTGGACCATCTCAACCTTAAAAGCAAGGAGCCAAGAATAAGAGGCACAACTGAGACTCCCTCTAGTAGTAGGTAACTATTAGCCTAGTGGCATAGGACTTATATGACGTGAATGATATTATATGACTAATTAATTGGTTGGCTTGCGTTTGATCTTTTACTGCTTAAGAGATGATTGATTTTTGAACATGATAGGAGAGCTCATTATGCTATAGGTTATATATTATGTGATTAGGATACATTATACATGCTATGATATGTGATACATGATACGTGATAGGTGTCCTATGATGTGATATTATATGATAGGTGCTCATATTAAATGCATGGTCAGTATGATGATTTGATAGTGGGATTAAATGGATTACAAAGAGAAGTTGAGTAAGTTTTGATCCATTTTAGATTAATAATTGATAGGTATAATGTTATAAGGTATGAAATGCTTACATTTTACAATGGTTTGATATATGAATAATATAGAGTCATTAAAAGATGATTGTAATTGATGCCATAAGAAAAGAAATGAAGATTAGTAATGATCAGTATGAGAATGGAAGAAATCAGTTACGTTATATATACATAAGTATACGGTATGAAGTAATTGAAGTATATTAAGGAAATTGTAGCTTAGATGCTACCATATAAACTAGAACAATAAGAAAGCTAGGGATTTCTCTGTCACTTATATAGATATCAAGTATAGTCAGAGCAAGAGTATTAATCTAGTGTGAATTAAAAGAAGAAGGTATTATTCCTATTCGAATTTCTAGTACAAGATGCTTGATTGATTTTGGTGCTACGCATTCGTTTGTATCTCCATGTTTTGCTAATATTCTTGGTAGATATAAGGAATAAATTAATAAACCCTTAGTAGTGTCGACCCCTTGGGAATAATGATGGAAGTAAAGTATATGTTAAGGACTATGAGATAGACATTGATGGATGGAAAACTTCTAATGAAGTTATTAGAACTTGATTTATTAAAATTTAATGTGATCTGATGAAGGGATTGGTTATATGAGTATGGAGCTGGTATTGGCAATAGAGAAATGCAAATAAAATTACAAATTAAAGATAGGGAGAAATTTGTGTATCAAGGTGTGAGGCCTCGCCCGAGCACCGATCCGATCCGTCGAGGAATCGAAATGCTCTTTGGGAGAAACTCCACAATTAGAACTCGCTAGTTTAGAAAATTGATTTTTGTGATTTTGCAATTGTGAAAGTGAGTCGCCACTTTAATTTACTTATTTTAATTGGGAAAATTAAAGAAAACCCAAATTGGTTGACTCCAAAAATATCTTCATTTGGTCCCAATTGAAAAGCACTAATCCGCGAGTGACCAAAGAGGGCTCAGGGATCAGGTTTTGGTAATTACACAATTGAGAAAATATAATTTTCTTTAGTTTGGCTAAAAAGTGCAAAATAACTCTTAAAAAAGGAATTTTCGTGTATGCATGAATAGGAATATAATGATGCATGAAACAGATATATATGATAAAATGGAATGACAATTATAGATAAATAAGCAAAATAAATCCTACTTAATTATTACAAGATCAAAACGAATAAAATAAGAGGATCTTTCCTCTAGCCCTTATGGGTACAAGGAAAAGCACACATTCCTCAACTAAGTTAACACATAATCATAAATAAAAGATTAATATAAATAAATCAAAGTAAAAAGGAAAAATGTTAATAAAAAGATTTTGGAGTTGATGCCTTTCAAAATGGCACCCTGCGTATCCTATTGAATAGAAATTAAACCCCATGTAGTTCTTCCTTCTTACGAAGGAAGGTTTCTAGAAAAAAGTGATGGTTTGTTTATTAATTTAATTCTGATTCTTAAATTAATAAATTTTATATCTTTTTTGTTTAGACCTAAAGATAATTCTATATCTAAGTTTAGAATTTTGAGAATGGAAAGGATATTATACCTTTGCTTTTCTTGTCTTTCGGATGAACGAAGCGAGCTTAACTCTGGATCTAAGCTCCATTTTAGATTTAGGACCTTGAAGTTGAACCTTAAACAACAAAAGGTTAGTAAAACAATGTAATGAATGTAAATTAAAAAGAAATTAAAACAACAGCTTTTATATCAAATTTCAAGCAGAATGTAAACACAAAAAGCAGAGCAATATAGGAGATTTTTTGCCTTGAAATTCCCCCAAATGAGCTAGAAGGAGGCTCTATTTATAGAGCTAGTGAAGGGGGTACTGGCAGCACCAGAAGCTCACTGGCGGCACTAGTGAGTTACTAGACATCTGAGTGGCAAGGCCGACATACCGCCCATACCATCGGCATGGATTTCATGCCGCCTATTAGGTGGCATGGCCGGCGTACCACCCAGAGAGGCAGCATGCCTGGCGCACGCCTACTAGCTAGTTCGACCTATGTCCGTTTCTGGTCCATTTCAATTTCAATTTGAGCCCGGTTTGATTCTATGAGTTCATGACTAAAAAGCAATCTACTGGAGGTGAAAGATTTTGGAAATTTATTTTTCAATGGGGCACTGCCTCCTTGACCCCTACCCGCTAACAGGCTAGCGAGACCATTGTATGCGTAACGCATTATTCTTAGTAA
This sequence comes from Reutealis trisperma, assembly GCA_947687605.1. Classification (NCBI taxonomy): domain Eukaryota; kingdom Viridiplantae; phylum Streptophyta; class Magnoliopsida; order Malpighiales; family Euphorbiaceae; genus Reutealis; species Reutealis trisperma. The sequence continues at coordinate 406,112 of CANTUT010000193.1, forward strand.
GTGTCAAGCTGCAGTTGGATCATAAAGGTGCAAATTTGAGGGTTCACAACTGCCCCCTCATCAGAATTAGCTTTAAACAAAAGGCGATTCTATTGACAGTGAACCCTGGAAAGAGATGCCATGTCAGACTTTGGGCTTATGCTCTTACAACATCAGATTTTTGGCTCATATGTTCTTTTGCCATGTCAGATTTTAGGCTATGCCATGTCAGAACCTGGGCTATACCATGTCAGATTCTAGGTTATACCATGTCAGACTCTGGGCTTGTGATATCTGCTTGTGCTTATCATGCATGAGGGCATTCATGCTTTGTGCAAACTGAACCTTATGAAGGACAAACATGGTATAAAGATATGAACATTTTGGAAGAGGGCCCATAAGATAAATGAGGTTTTGTTAATGGCTATTGGTTTGACCTTGGCGTTGGATGCGAGAATGATCATGGTGATCCTCAATTAAGGCTATATGTCCATCCTAATTGTTAGAGGTAAAGATGATTTGGTGAATTTTAATCAAGGCTATCTGTTTTGCCTAGACTTTAAGATTTGGAGATTTGGTCCACCTAGGGAATTCAAATTGGTTTAGCAAGGCCACCTGTTTGGCCCTACTATTGGGGAGATTATGATCAAAGTTATATGTTTGGCTTTGATGTTTAGAAAGATTAGGATAAAGCTATCTGTTTGGCTTTGATGGTTGGGAAGGATTGGGATCAAAGCTATCTCTTTGGCTTTGGTGTTAGATTTAGAGAAGGTTATATGGGAATGTCAACATGGGTGGCTCGACTCGATTTGCCCATTGAAAGTTACAGTTGAGGATTAGTCCTTGTAGGGAAAGGTTTTGGCTAAGGAAGGTAGGTCTAGTTAGGAAATCCATTTGAAAGGCTTAGTCTGAATTTGCCTTAAAGGAGATCATGGGCTTCATAAATGAAGGCCTTTTGGGAGTGAGCTTCATGATGAAGGCTTCTTGGTTTAGGCTTTATGATGGAGGCTTTTGATTTTGGGCTTCATTGCGAAGGTGTTTGGATCTCGGCTTCATGGCGAAGGCTTTTGGATTTGAGCTTCTTAATGAAGGCTTTTAGATTTAGGCTTCATGGTGAAGGCTTTCGGGTCTAGGCTTCATGGCGAAGGCCTTCAGGTCTAGGCTTCATGGCAAAGGCTTTTAGATTTAGGCTTCTTGATGAAGGCTTCTAGATTTGAAGGTAGGTTGAAACTTTTGGACTTGAGCTTGTTGATGAAGACTTTAGGATTTGGGCTTCTTAATGAAGGCTTCTGGATTTAGGCTTCTTTATGAAGGCTTTTGGATTTGGGCTTCTTGATGAAGGCTTTTGGATTTGGGCTTCTTGATGAAGGCTTTTGGTTTAGGCTTCTTGATGAAGGCTTTTGGGGAGATATGCCTCGACTTCTGGTTTTGCCAAGAAAATTAGATTTAAATATGATAACCCTGATAGACTTGGGAATTTTGGTTTTACTCATTTTGAGATTATGCCAAGTAATGGATGGTATTTGGTATGATTTGCTGATGAAGTTTGGGATGGAATAATATGATTTCATAAAGTTCAAGAATGGTTTTGAAGGTAGATTGAAACTTTTGAAAAGAATCATAGAGGTTGTATGATTTTGCTTTTTGTAGCATGAATCATAGAAAAGAGCAAGTCAAGCTTTTCTTGTTATTTGAGATTGAAGAGACTCTTAGAGTGACACTTAATTGGTTTTACTTTATATAAATTGCACTGGCTGAAATAAAGAGCCCTTAGGATTGGCTAAAGGGCTAGTGGAAGAAGAAAAATTAGGGATCATGCTTCCAAATGAGAGATAAGGATGTGATAGACTGGATATATGTATGAGGGATTGTGCCTTAGCTCTTTGAGCTAAGCGATGGGATGGATTGACAATATATGACGACCTAGGAAGACATGCCCCCATTATAGGATAAGGGTATAAAAGATTGTATATCCTTCGAGAATAAACCTCTGGTTGAAGGATGATGGATTGATTGAAGATGATTTGACAACTTTAGACATAAAGGAAGTGACTTGGATGAGCTTTTTTTCTCTCTCTCTCTCTCTCTCCCTCATAAGGGAAGATGACTTGGATGAGCTTTTTTTTTTTCTCTCTCTCTCTCTCCCCCTCTCTTTCTCAGCTCAAACTTTTGCCTAAACTACCCTTTTTGGGTTTTTAGCTTAGCGAGCTTGCATTTAGGAGAAAATATTCCACCATTATTTGGGTTGCTGCTTTAAGGGGCTCTAGCCCTTGAAATCTAGATTTGACAAAGGTGTTTTATGAACTTGTTGCCCTTGTTGAGTTTGATTACCTAATGTGCAATAGGTAATTCCATTTGATTTGCTTTTCGTGCTTCAATTGCTTGATGAGAGGTCCATCACTTGACCTTCTTTGATTAGGAGCCGATGAAGCAATAGCTGATTTATGAGCACCTCAAATTCTGATTTATGCTAATTATGGTGGGTTTAATTGATCTCTTTTTTCCTCTTTTCCTTTTTCTCTTTTTTTTTTCTTTTTTTTTTATTTTGTTCTCTCTTTTTTGTGGCTCATCCATGTCAAACTAAACAAGGAAGACGAAAAGAAAATGTATGTGTATTACTATAAAGGAAACTTTATTACAAGATGATAAAAGGAACCACTATGGTTGACGAGAATAAAGAAAAAATAAGACGACAGACTCTGACTCAGACTTGGACTCAAATTTGGACTCAGGTTTAGACTTGGAATTCAATCTCAGATAGGTCAGATTAGCTGAACTTGAACTACTCTGTGACATGCCTTCTAAGGCTGAGGTAAGGTGGTGTTAAGTTAGAATTAGATTCCTCATCGCTGTTCAGGTTGGTGGTGGTGAATTCAGCTTGAAATGATTGACTTTGGATGCAATCTTCAACCTTTGATGCAGTTGTGACCAAAGCTTGGAAGGTGGATAGGTATTGCATTAACAAATGGGCTTTATAGGCGGGAAGTAAATTCTTAACAATGATATCTACTTGTTCTTGCTCGGTTGGCCTGTTTACCATTTGAACAACTCTAGCCCTCCACCTTGTAAGGAACATGGAAAAGGACTCATTTGGAAGTTGCTTTGTGGTTTCTAAATCCCTTCTTGTAATGTCCACTTCAATATTATAGTGGTACTGTTTGATAAATGCCTTGCAAATGTCCTCCCAAGTCTATTTTTAGGTATCATCCAAGTTAATAAACCATCTTAGGGCAGTATCCGTAAAGGTTTGATGAAAGAGTTGAGCAAAGAGCTCATTGTTGATACCAAAAGGATGCATTGCCCCCACATACATCTTTAAATGGATCTTGGGGCAAGTAGTACCATCAAATTTGTCTAAATTTGGCATCTTGAACTTTGGTGGAACTCTTACATTAGGAAATAAGCTCAAGGAGCCTATATCAACTAGGTTCTATTTCTTTTTTAGATTATTTAGCATTTTTTCCATGTTCTTCATTTTTCCATGAAGGCTTTGATTTCAGGGTTGACTTTCTTCCTTTGGAAAGGATCCGCGGGTCGGGAAGTGAGAGTATGGATGAAATTTAGTGGTTGAACTATCATGGGTTGATAGAGTGAGTTGTTTCTGAGGAATTCAGGTGATGGAATAGGTAATGGTGGGATCGTGTTAGTATTTGCAGGCTCTTTGTCTTTAGAATCAGCTCTAGAAGTGAATCCATAAACAGGATAAAGAGCAGGTTTTGGGTTTAATTTGAGTAGCTTTGGATCATTGGGGCTTTGGAACAGAGAGGTCTATTCCATTAAGGTGCGGACATCTTCCATAATGGCCCTCCTTTGGGCTTTGAGCAGGTTTTGAAAATAGGCATCTTGCCTCTTCATCAGGGTCTCTTATTGTTCAGAGAGCTTAGCAAGAAGCTCGTTAAAGATTTCATCAGCTCTAGTAGCAATGACTTCATCTCCAGCAATAGATATTTTGTCAATCTTTAAAAGGGAAAAGGAACTAGATTAGTATCAAGCTTTGGCAAAAAAAAAAAAAAAGGGTTAGGAAAGGTGTGACAAACTAAAAGATCTTAGGTTTAATGACAATGGATGACAATATCTTATGGTTAGGTTGACAGTGTATAGGTAAAGATGATGTTAGCTAGGTAGGTATTTAGCTAAGGAAGCTAAGTTAGATTTTAGCTTTAGGTGGCTAGATCAAATTTTAGCTTTGAGTGCCAAGTCAAAATTTAGCTTGGGGTGGCTAGGTCAGATTTTAGCTTTGAGTGGCTAGATCAGAATTTAGCTTTGGGTGATTGGGATTGTGATTTATGAATGGTTTACCATAGGCTTAAGGATAGAGTGACCATGGGTTTTGCGATTGGGTATGGATATACCATGGATTCGGATGTTGGGTGGACTATGGGTTTAGTGATAGTTGGATAATAGGTTAGACTAGATCATAGGCTTAGATGGGCCATGGGTTTGGATAGTGATGTAAGAGATGAAACCTAGTCAGCATTTAGTTTAGGTAAGGATAAGAGTGACGCTAAGTCAGTATTTAGCTTTGGTAAGGATGGTTAAAGATAATGCTATATCAGTATTTAGCTTGGGTAAAGACTATGAAAGATGAAAGCTAGATCAGTGTTTAGCTTGGGTAGAGTTTATGGAAGATGAAAGTTAGGTTAGTATTTAGCTTTGGTAAGAATTATGAATGATGAAGCTATGTCAGTGTTTAGCTTAAGCTAGGTTAGTGTTTAGCTTGGATAAGAATTATGGAAAAGGATGAGGGTACCATAAATGGGTTTATTTTTACCATGAGTTTGACATGGGTTTGGATAGGGCTGGATCATGGGTTTAGGTGAACCATGGGTTTTGGATTTTGATCATGGGTTTAGATGGATCGTGGGCTTTGGGTGTTGACCATAGGTTTAGATGGACCATAGGTCATGAGCTTTAGGTGTTGACCATGGGTTTAAATGGACTATAGGCTTTGGGTTTTGACCGTAGGTTTAGGTAAACCATGGGTTTTGGGTTTTAGGTGTTAACCATGAGCTTTGGGTGTTGACCATGGGTTTAGATGGACCATGGGTTTTGAGTGTGAAGATGTTTGGACAGGTTTTTGACTCTTCACAAGGTTCAAACTATGATGCATGTATGTATGAATGAAAAGGTTTCATGATAATGACATACCAAGTTTAGTATTATGGTGCATTTATCCTAAAGGAAAGTTTTAAAGTCATTACATGAAAGGTTTAGGGTGGTTTGAAGGGAACCCATCACACTAGATATGTGATATACCTAACCACATGTGAGATAAGGAGCCTCCCATGGGTCCAATGGTACGTGCATACTCATTACACCTCTAAAAGGATTAGAAGATACATTGTGGGCTGGATGATTTCACTATCGACAAGCAGACCTAAGGAAGGTTGCCCACTCGATGTTACTTTCTATCCATTGTTTTCCTAGGAAACTAGGATTTTTAGACAAAGAGTCTGATGTAGTGATGCATGAAAGAGTTATTTTGTTTTTAAAGCCAAACTTGGTATTTCACCAAAAGTAATCCACTTTATCTTTTATTTGAAAAAGATTTTAAGTCCCCAGTGGAGTCGCCAACTGTAAGGCTCGCCCGAGCACCGGTCCGATCCACTGAGGAATTGATATGCTCTTCGAGAGAAACTCCACGATTGGAACTCACTGTGAGTTTAGAAAATTGATTTTTGTGATTTTGCAATTGTGAAAGTGAGTTGCCACTTTAATTTACTTATTTAATTGGGAAAGTGATAACTTGTACTTGTAATAAAAAAATAATGTTTACTCACCTTGTGGTTCCTTAGCTCCTAGTGCTTGCAATCCTTGAAATTTTAAAAATCCTCAAGCTATGACATAACATTATAATTCAATACTTAGCATTTGCTTAACATCGTGCTATCTTATCCCTTAACTACCCTATGCATATATATCATTTACATATACTTAGAGTTGCACTTAAAAGTGCACTTATCACTTGCATATAACATGTTGACTATTAAGTCTTGCACACTTTGCCTTTTTAGGCTCAAATGAAATCATATAATAACTTATACCAAGACTTTTCTAATATATCATAATCTTTATATCCATTCAATTTTACATCCAACTTGGTACACTTAACACTTTCCATATATATCAACTTAACAACTAACCTTAAAAGTGTCTTACTTGTCTCCTTTGACCAAATCATACAATCAATCTCATAGTCTATTTAGGATCATTAATTCACAATTAACACATCATAAGGCCTAATTCACATGTCACTTAATCATGTATACATATTAATCAAACATTGTAGTTAGGGTTTTGGAAACCCTAGTACAAGCCGAACCTCTCTAGGCTTTGTTTACAATTACTCTTTCAACCAACATGCAATTTAATTATGTATCATCCATATACACATGTCAAAAATCATTAAAACATATCAAACAAAAATTATAGGCCTTGGGATCAAAATCCTAAGATAGGTCGAATGCATACAATCATGGAAAAACATGGATTTTTTGGCTTTTCACTTTTCAATCATTACAGTAATATGCAAAAAGTTGATTTAAACTAATATTTTTCATGCAAACATAACAAAAGTCATTTTAGGACATAAATATGTAGGAATTAGCACCCCCTTTATGCCAATGCATGAAAATTCTAACTTTTAGGTTTTAGGGTTCACCTTTAGTAGATTTGCAAAGAAAGAGTTGTGTTTACGGTTGAAAATCGGTTTCTCCTTCAAATAAAACACCTAGGCTGAATCTAATCATCAAGAAAAATAGTAAATATATAGCTCCATATGGATTTCTCATAGTTAGTTCATAAAAATCAAATAGTAGCTTTGAAGAAGAGAAAAACTTACGAAAACAATCATAAAATTGCAAGGTTTGAAGGCACTTTGTGAATTTCAATTGAGAGAGAGTTTTTGAGAGAATTTCTATAGAAAATATGATGAATAACATAATGGAGGCTGCTAGAAGCAGTGTGGGCTGAATTTTAGGTTTATTTTAGGGTTTTGGAGTAAAATTACAAATTTGCCATTATTGAGCTAGGTCAGGAGTGTTTTAGTGTGTTGGGCTTTTGGTGAGTTGGGCCTTTAATTTAATTTATGGGCTGATTATAAATGATTAAAAATCAAATATTTTTCTTATTATTTTCATTAAAATCCCCCCAAAATATTTAAATAAAAAAATATTTTAAAAATGCTCTTAAAAATTATTTTATGCTTAAAAATTACTTTGTGCATGAAAATTCACTTTGTATGCAATAAATTATTTATTCTTATGCACTTCACATAAATCACTTATGTCACATTAATAATTCTTATTTTGCATATCAGAACTAATCTAACATATCTCATACTCATCAATCATATAGCACATTAATTTTCATGAAAGTACACACTCTGTCATAGTAGTTCTGAATCAAACCATTTTATCACAAAACTCCTAAGGTGGGTGTGGATTATTACAAGTGGTATGCCCTTGGAATTATTATGATACTGATTATAGAGGCAATGGTTATGGGGCTGGTTATGTAGGCCTGCCATAGAAAGGGCGTTCAGTGTTGATGGTAGTTTTTGACAAACCTTGAGTCTTCTTAATTTGTTGTAATGCATGTAGGTGTTCCACTGGAGGTACACCATTAGACTCCACCAAATCCAAGGATCCTTTAGAAGCGCATTGGGTAGACTAGTTGAGACTAGAAGCAGCCTTACTAGGGGATTGGAGTTTGCCTATATGCCATTTGCTCCATAAGAGTCTTGATATCAGCCATGACTTTTCCCATGAGACACATGTTCTTATTCATAGAATCTAGACGTCTATCAATGCCTTGAAAAACATGAGGTGCTAGATCAGTTATTTTCTCTGGGATATCACTAGCCTATAGGGACTGTGACTCTTCTCAATTTGTTCAACCATTTGAGGTACATATCCAAGCGCTGCTGCTGCAGCCACTTCTTTTGCATCCTGAGACACAATCAGTTTAGCATTTTCTTTATCCTTACTATTCTTTCTTAGTGCCATTGCATGGTATGTCCAACTAGGAGTTCCAAAAAATGTTATTAATAAAAATATGTCATTGCCCATTTTGGTTGAAATTGATGCTAAGCATGCCAGAGACTCTTAGGAGTCTCACCTATACTTGACTTATAATAAAATGATTATGTAAGAGATAAAGGGACAATAGTCTCTTAAGGAACTCGAATTCACTGATACAGTTTCACTAATTTTCATGCAAGAAAATAAGAAAAATGTGAATTTGTAATTTTTTAGTTTGTATTACTACACTATTAAGTACATTGAATACAAGTATTTTGTAATATAAATTATAAGTACTGTATAAGTAAAAGAAAGCCTTGAAGGCTTGGATAATTTAAAAGTAAATGAAAGGGAAAGCTATAGAAGTTTGAAAATTTGATAGACTTATAGTCTGTTGTTGATTGTTATTTTGACTGATTGATTGCTGGGCTTCATTTGTGGAGTCTTCTTGTATTTATAGTCCTTGGCAGGTGATTAAATCCATAGATTTCAACTTCATTTCTCCAATAAACCACCATCCATTTTCTTTTGCCTCAAGCTGCATTTTAGCCCCCATATTCTATAGTATAGCTATTTTTATTAGTCTCTCATTCTAGTACTTCACCTTTCTTTTAGATGTCTCCAGATTTTACTGAGAATTTGACTTATTCTCCTAAAGATCTACTGTGTCACGACCTAAACCCAAGGGCACGTGACTAGCAATAGGACATAGGTGATGCATATGACTACCAGTGCCCATAGTAAGCCTGGCAACTTACTCAATGACAAAACCAAATGGCATAGGGCAATGGGCCCACAACTTAAGTAGAATCAATCAAACATCATATCAATTTAATGCCTTAGGCTACTATCTCACATATATTATATTTTTTATAGATTCTACTTAACAAGCCCAAAATCATCAAATTAACAAAGAAAAAAATAATGAAAATGTAACTATATGAAGGGCTAGAGTTTCAATGATAATAATAGTTTAAATTTAAATACATAACTGAATATCAAAAATATAATTACACTACTAGAAGATAAAAGGCAGGAAAACTTAATTAATTGTCTTCACGAGCTTATTCCACAACTTGGGAAACATATAATGAACAGGAATGAGCGTTTGACTCACTGAGTTATATAGATCCTAATATAACATACCACTCAACTGTTATAAATGCTAATGCATTATATCAAACAAATGGACAAATCACAAAATTATATAAGGATGGAACACAGTCCATAGTACCACACTAATTCTCAATATGGGGAGCCGATCCCCTATCTTGGCTCTTTTAGTCCAATTCATTTTCTTAATCCATTGTAATGGTTGCAGTCATCCCAACAGTGCTAATACATTCTCTTAATCTCCCCTAAACTAGGACTTGCCTAATTATAATAGAGAAAACCAACACTTCTAAATAACCTTAGCAACCCACACAACTTAACACAATGTTGATGACCCCTCTGGGTCTTCAACTCTATAAACATAAAACCTCGATTCATCAATTAACTCTAGAAACATTTTATAATTCATATATACACATTTGTGCATTAAAGACAATATATAAACAAATCTATAGAATTTCAGTAAAGTTTATAAATTATCATTTAACTTTATTATCGTTTAACTCTAATGACCTAAATCAAATTCATAGACATATAATCTTATCTCAAATAAGTAACTTTATTTATAATAATTTCAACTATACTTATAACCTTTAAATTCATTTACTTAAACTCAATAACTTAAACAAAACCATATAAAATCATTTTTTAAAAACTTCTAAATGAATTCGATTAATTCAATTAAAAGTAATTTAAAACTCATATAGAATTATAAAATTAAATTAAATTTATCAATTAATTAATTCCTCATAAATCACATAGTTTTATTCTTTAATAAACAATTATCTAAATTAAATATAACTTATTATTAATTAACTATATAATTAAAGAAAATTATGAATAATATGAATTCAAACTAAACAAATTCCTAAAATCTCATAATCAACTCAAATCATTAATTTAAATTGTCACATCCCAACTTTTGAGATATGATAGTCCTAAAACATGAGGAGACATAAGGTCACCCACACCCCTAGAACCATCTCATGTATGGTTAAACACTACCTTGGATCGTACGAAAATTACATGCATAAACTTGAATAACCAATAACAAAGGAAATCCTTAACTAGCGGAAGAATAATTTAAAAATACTTTAAATACAATCAATAAGAAAAGAATATTTAAGACTCCAAATAATCATCAAATAAATAATGTTCAAAAAATAAAACTCCCGGAGCATCTAAGAGCGACTCTCCATATCATAGTATATAAAATGACTTAGACAAGGAAATCTCTCAAGTGGAGTAGATTGCTTGAGCTATCACCTTACCTCCTCATAATGCTCACCTAAAACCACACAAGGATAGAGGTGAGATGGATGATCTCAATGAGTAAACCATAAAAAAATAAAAAATAAAAAAAACTTGTACAACAATACATATCCTTTTAGAAGGGTTCATAGTTTATAGATCATGGTTCATAGTTCATAATTCATAATTCATAACTTGCGATTTAATAAGGTTTACAGAAATCAACTTGTAACTTATAAGATGTAAAGTGATGGTTGTTGCCTTATTCACTCAAGCATGAAAGGGAGAGGTGGCCTCATATCAAATTCCAACTCCCAACTTGTAAAGAAGCATAAAGCTGATTAGGCTCCACGACTAGAATCGCCCCTTCTAACCGAGGTGGATACTCTGCCCTTTATCTATCAGGTTAAGACCACGTGCATAGGTTCTGATGATTTCCTACATCAGCATGAAGATTTCTCCATATAAAGGTTCATAGGTACCATAGCTAAATCTAATGGCAATCACTTGTAACATAAGTATGGAAGAATACAATCACATGTATAATAGTAGCAATAGAAGTTTAGCTTATTGAATAAAAGATAAACAATAGTGTGGTTCCAAAAAGAATGTAAGGTAAAGCAAAAATCACAAAGGCTCTTTTCTTATCAATGAATGATCAATGATAGTTTCGGACTAATTGTTCTTTGGCAACCTAAGCTTAATAAAGAAATCATATAATTATAATTTATGATAGAAAGGAACTCAAGTTTCAAGAATCTCAAAGGTTTACATATTATGATAACTTATACTTGTAACATGAATATAATGTTTACTCACCTTGTGGTTCCTTAGCTCCTAATGCTCATAGCCCTTGCACTTCTAACAATCTCCAATCTCTAACATAACATTACAATTCAATACTTAGCATTAGCTTAACATTATGCTATCCTATCCCATAACTACCCCATCAATACTTAGCATTAGCTTAACATTATGTTATCCTATCCCATAACTACCTCACGCACACATATCATTCACATATACTTGGAGTTGCACTTAGAAGTGCACTCGTCACTTGTACATAACATGTTGACTTTTTAAGTCCTGCATACTTTACCTTCTTAGGCTCACATGAATTTACATAATAGTTCATATCAAGACTTTTCTAAAGCCAAACACAATAAATCATAATCTTAATATCAATTTAATTTAACTTCCAACTTGGTACCCTTAATACTTTCCATATATATCAACTTAACAAGTAAACCTTTAAAAGTCATGCTTGTCCCCTTTAGACTGAATCATATAATCAATCCTATAGGCAAATTAGGATCATTAATTCACAATTAACACATCATAGAACTTAATTCACATGCCACTTAACCATGTACACATATTAGTCAAACATGTCAATTAGGTTTAGGAAACCCTAATCATGGCCGAATCACTCTGGGAGTTTTCTAGAGTTACTCCTTCAATCATCATGCAGTTAAATAATGTACCATTCATACACATATCAAAAATCATTAAATGTACCTTATAAAAATTATAGACCTTGGGATCAAAATCCCAATGTAGGCCGAACCTATATTACAATGGAAACCATGGGATTTTTCTTATTTTTCACACTTTTTGATCATTACAGTATTATGTAAATGGATGATTTAAATCAATATTTTTCATGTAAATATAATAAAAATCATTTTAGAATAGCAACATACACAAATCGCCCCCTGCCCCATTTAATGAACATATGCAATATCACCTTTGATGGATTTAAGAAAAGAGAGATTTGTTCATGGTTGGAAATCGGTTTCTCCTTAAAAAAACAACCTAAGCCAAAAGTAATATATAGAAAATTAGTAAATATATAGCCCCATATGGATTACTCATGATTAGTTTATAAAATTCAAAAATTAGCTTGAAAAAAATGGAAAACTTACAAGGAAGATCACAAAATCACAAGGTTTGGAGGCACCTTGTGTTTTTTGGTCAAGAGAGAATTTTTGAGAGAAAATTCTATAAAAATTTTATGGGAAAACATAATGGAGGCTGCCACACCCTAGGGAGACCAAATGCTAGGTTGTAATTAGGGTTTTGGTGCAAAAGTACAAGATTGTCATTAATGTGCTAGGTTAGGAGTGCTTAGGCGTCTTGAGCTTTTGGTAGGTTGGGCTTTTTATCCAATTCATGGGTAGATTTTAATGAATTTAAAATAAAATATTTTGCTTCTTATTTTTATTAAAATTCTCCTAAAAATATTTAATTTAAAATATTTTTAAAAATGCTCATAAAATTATTTTATACTTAAAAATCTCTTTGTGCATAAAAATTCACTTTTTATGCGATAAATCATTTTATGCATTTGCACTTCACATAAATCACCTATTTTATATTCAAAATTCATACTATGCATATTAGAATTAGTCTAACGTGCCACTTGCTCATAAATGACATGGCACATGAAATTTCATGAAAGCACACATTTTGTCACAAAAGCTCTAAAATCAAGTAGTTTGTCATGAAACTCTTAGCAAAGGTATGGGTTGTTACATTCTCCCCCTTTAAAAGAAATTTGTCCTCGAATTTAGATACTTACTCATACATTTTTGAAAAGCTAGGGATGCTTCTACTGTATCCCTTCCTCAGCTTCCCAAGTACACTTGTTCATTCCATGATTATGCTGGTGAACCTTGATCATAGGTATATCGTTGTTTCTTAATCTTTTCACTTATCGATCCACTATGGCTATTGGTACCTCCTCATAAGATAATTGCTCATCTATTGTAATATCTAGCGGTGATAGGATGTGGGATGGATCTAACACGTACTTCCTTAATATTGAGATGTGAAATACTAGGTGTACGTGTGCTAGAGTTAGGGGTAAGGCAAGTTTATAAGATACTTCCCTAACCTTATCCAAGGTCTCGAAAGGACTAACAAAATAAGGCAATAGCTTTCCTTTCTTACCGAACCTCATGACACCTTTCATTTGGGAAATTTTCAAGAAAATGTGGTCTCCCACAATGAAATGGACATTCTTTCTTTTAGGATCCACATAACTCTTTTATCAACTAAAGGTCGTTTTTAGTCAATCTTGTATTAATGGTACTTTCATAGTAGTCTCATTGAGCAATTTTGGCATCTCCATTTATTTGTCTCCATGCTTAATCCAACCGAGTGGAGAACGAGATTTCCTTCCATATAATTTGTATGGTGCCATTCTGATGGATGAATGGTAATTGTTATTATAGGAAAACTCGATTAAAGATAGGTACTTATCCTAGCTACCCCCAAAATTCAAGACGCACATTCTTAACATATCTTCTAGTGTCTGAATTATCCTTTTGGATTACCCATCCATCTGAGAGTGAAACACTGTACTGCAATCCAATTGCATTCCCAATGCTTCTTGCAACTTTTGCTAAAACCTTAAGGTGAACCAAATGCCTCGGTCCAAGATGATGGACATCAGTACTTTGTGCAGTCTCACAATCTCTTCTATGTACAATTATGCATACTAGGCTACAGAGTACGTGGTCTTCACTTTCAAAAAATGGGCAGACTTTATTAGTATGTCTACTATAACCTTTACAGAGTCATATCCTTTAAAATCCATCGTGATATGCTCCTACTTCCACTCAGGTAACTTAATCTCCTATAGCAGTCTAGAGAGTCATTGATGTTCATACTTGCCTTATTGGCAAATTAGGCAAGATGCCACAAACTTAGTTACGTCCTTCTTTAGTCCAGGCCACTAATAATTTGCTTTCACATCATTATACATCTTGGTAGTTCCAGGATGAGCACAGTAAGGTGTCTAATGTGCTTCTTTCAATATCTTCTCCCTTAGTCCATTCACATTAGGCACATATACCCTCTTACCACACTTTAAAATCCTATCGACTACTTCAAAATCAGGGTTCTTTCCTTTCTCAGCCTCATCCTTTAACTTAAATAAGTGTGGATCCTTATCTTGTGAAGTCTTTATGTCCTCCAATAACTTTGACTTCACTTGAAAATGTGCCAATAGAGCTTGCAATTCTCCAATCTCTAGCCTCATGCGCTAGCTATATAGTCCTCTTAACTCCTTTATGATAAGTCTCTTATGCACGGCCACATGGGTTAGGCTTCCCGTTGATTTTCGACTCAAGGCATCCACCATAATGTTTGCCTTTTCATGATAGTAAAGAATATGGCATTCATAGTCCTTAAGCAATTCAACCTATCTCCTTTGCCTCAAGTTAAGGTCTCTTTAGCTCAAGATATACTGAAGACTCTTATGATCCATATAGATCTCGCACTTTGTTCCATATATGTAGTGTCTCCAGATTTTTAGAGCAAACACTACCACGGTTAATTCTAAATTATGAGTAAGGTAATTCATTTTATGCTTCTTGAGTTACCATGATGCATAGGCGATGACCTTACCATTTTGCATTAGGATGCACCTAAGTCCTATTCTTGAGGCATCATAGTACACTGAGAACCCTTCTTCCTTATCTGGTAATGCCAAAACTGGAGCTAATATCAAGCACTTCTTGAGCTTTTGGAAACTCTCTTCATAGGACTCCTCCTAATTAAACTTCACTTGTTTCCTTGTCAACTTAGTCAATGGTAATGCTATCTTAGAGAAGTCTTGTACAAATCTGTAATAATAGCCAGCCATACCCAAAAAACTCTTAACTTTAGAAATTGTTATGGGTTATGGCCAATCGGCTACCACTTCAACTTTCTTAGGATAAACTTGAATTCCTTTTTTACTTACAACATGCCCAAGAAAATTAATAGATTCCATCCAAAACTCACACTTAGATAACTTCGTGTAGAGCTGGTGATCACGTAACATCTACGACACGATCCTTAAATGCTCCTCATATTCCTTTTTACTCTTAGAGTAAATCAAGATGTTGTCTATGAGAAAAATCACAAACTTATCAAGAAATGGCTTGGAGCACTCGGTTCATCAAGTCCATAAAAGCAGTTAGAGAATTCGCTAGATCGAATGATAGGACCGTGAACTCATAGTGACCGTATCTTATACAAAAAGCAATCTTGCAGATGTCTTCTCTATGGATCTTTAGCTGATGGTAATTGGACCTCAAGTCAATCTTGGAGAAGTAACCAGCTCCTTATAGTTGATTGAATAGATCATCTATCCTTAGCAAAGGATACTTGCTCTTCACGGTGACCTTATTTAGCTGACGGTAATTGATGCACATCTGAAACGAGCCATCTTTCTTTTTCATGAACAGCACTAGAGTGCCCCATGGAAAACTACTCGATCGGATAAAACCCTTGTCAAGTAGATTGTGTAGTTGTGTCTTTAAGTCCTTCAACTCCATCGGTGCCATACGATATGGTGATATCGATATAAGTTGTATGCCCAGTAGCAGTTCGATGCTGAACTCAATCTCACGATCTGGTGGTATTCTAGGTAGATCTTCTAGAAAGACATCCATGAACTCACCTACCATTGGTATGCTCTTGCTAGGAATAACGGCTTCCTTGTTGGTATCGACTACGTATGCTAAGTATGCTTGATACCCTTTCCTTAACATCCTTCTAACTCCCAAAGCTGATATCAAACTCAAAGAGTTCTCATTCCTATCTACTTGATATACAAACTTTCCCCCATCCTTGGTTTGAAATTCTACTTGTCTCTCTCTATAGTCAATAGGAGCTCCATGCTCATATAGCCAATCCATTCCTAATATCACATCAAATTCTAGTACATTAAGTTCTACCAACTTCACTGGAAGTTTTCATCTGTTAATGTCTACCTTATAGTGTCACGACCCAACTTCTAGGCTGTGACTGTCCTAGAGTTCAGGGAGACATAAGATCACCTAAACCCATAGAACACTATTGATCTTATTATCACCCTTCTTATCTTATTTAACCATCTCTCCCAAGATCATAACCACATTGTTCGTCTCCAATTCCCAATGATTACTTTAACTATTTCATTATACTCAATAAACTTTAGTTTCATACCATGATTAAAAACAGAACATCATTCTTAGTTTTCCATAAATACTATCCATACACTCTTAACTAATATCATAAGTATACACATACTTAATACATGTTATCAGTTACTTATACTATTCCTAGACATAACATTCATTTACACTACATCTTCAGAGCTCTAAGATATATGTCCTCTAAATGACACATGTGAAGGAATGGTGGAGCCAAACACAGCGAAAGGAAGGTGGTAAGGTGAAATTTCAAACAATTTAAAATTTCACTTCACACAATTTTGGTCCAAAACTCATTCAAGCAATTAATTAATTTGTGTGTAAAACACATATTCATATAAAGAAGAAGGAAGAGTAATCATTACCTCTTATACGTTCCTTCTTTCTTTATCAAAGAGCTTCCCAAGTGTGAAGTCTCTAGATCATCCACACCTAGCTCACCTCCAAGTTTCCTCTTGATTTCTTTGGTGTTCTTAAATCCTCTCTTAGATGCCCAATTTGATTCAAGATTTCCCTCAAAAATCATTTAAGAATTTAAGGTTTCTCTTTGGTTTGTTTTGGACTAAACACATTTTTCAATTTGCAAGCATTTGTTCTTTCATAAAGAATAAAGAAGAGAATTGAAGATCAAAAGAAAATTTGAAGAAACATTTTCTTCCTTTTCTTTCTCTCTCTTAACTTATCTCTCTAAGAATGCTTCAAATCTAAAAATGATGTTCAAAACTTGGTACAACATAAAAACTTGAAGCTTTTATATTATTTGCAAGACTTAACTCTTAAGTCTTCACAAAGACTTAAATGCCGTTACATTTTCTTTTAGCTCACCATTTGGTGAAGGGGCAAAGTTGACTTTGCTTTTTTAAATGGTGAAATGACCATTATATCCTTTAGGAGTAAAATGGACATTTCCTTTAGCCAAAAGATGTAATTATAATTTTAACCTTAGTAGAAAATTCTCTAACCCCTAAACCCATCATATGGGCTTATGAATAGTGAATTTTCTCTAACCCCTAAATTACCTCTTAACCATACCACATATGGGCTTAGGCCACATTTCATGTATTAAAGGTTTTCACTAAGCTTAAAATTATGTCTTTGATTTAGTCCAAATCAATTTTCAATTTAACCTTTATCATTTGCATCATATACAAATTAAAATTTAATTAAATAGAATCCTTCATAGATTAAACATCAGGACATGCTAGGGTCCTTGAGAATTTAATTACATGTTTAATTATTTTACTACTAATCAATTAATTAAACACTTCATTTAATTATTATGGTAAACCTTTTACACTCGGAAAGTGATCACTATTGGGTGTGTGACTTTCTAGGTACATGTCTAATTAACAATGGGAATGAGAAAACATTTTTTTCTACTAATGTGAAATCTCCACTTTACATTTAGTCCTATAAGTCGTGAGAGATAGCTAGTATTCCATATTATGACTACCTAATTAGAAATGAATGTTTATAGTTGATAACTTTAAACATCACATGGACCATCAATCATAAATCATCATGCACTAGAATCCCTTCATTAAAGATCCTAATCTTGGCTAGGATAATGGTTTATGTCAAACCCTAATGTGCCTTGATTCTATGTCCTTATCTCGGTTCTAATTCTTAATGATATTAGATTCCTACTAGAAACTCTTTCTAGTGAATTTGTCTATCCTGGCTAGGAGCTTTAGTTATCAAGAATAACTAGATAGTATAGGATCTTAATCTCATTTACTCAAGGTAATGAATTCTATCTTAGCGATCACTTACCTCCATACATAACAAATTAGAACCATCACATGTCATAAATCCGTACATGAATAGTACGTCTATATAAGCAGTAATAAATTCTAGCCATCTATGTTTGAGATATAGTATCTCTCAAGTCAAAGGATTGTACGACTATTGTGACCTAGATGATAAATAATTGACAAGTAGTAAAACTGCATATTATTATCATATAATGTTATAGTTCGACTGTTCATCCTATGAATATCCACATATTTGTATCGACATCACATGTCAAGCAACATGAAACTCACTGCTTCTATAATCATCTTTATCACATACTAATTATAGAAAACAAATAGAGGTGATGGTCTTCCAAAATTAATGATGCCCAGTCATCAATCCTATGACCATGAACATATTTAAAATATTTGTACAAGAGTGATCTCTCTCTCATATTCTCAATACTTGAGAATAGATCCTCTTACAAATACTTAAGGACTACATTCAATAATATGAAACCCTTTTCACATTATGAATACATTACTGTGCCATTGGGAATTAAAATCTACTATTACATAACTATTATATGGCTCCTAGGGCACATACTACTCTCAATCTCCCACTTGCACTAGAGCCATTCTGCTTAGTATTAGAAACTTATCTTCTTAAGATGAAATTTAACTATTACTAACTTTTGACTTTAGTCAACGAATTAACCAAGTTAATGGTTAACACTATTTTCTGCAAGGCTAGAATGCCCTATTCTAATAATTGATTTGATAATATCTTAATGCCTTTCAAAATATTCTAGATTTCAATGTGAAACTCGAGTTCCCTTGCCATAAGCTAAGGCTCCATTATTATCACAGCAAAGAGATACTGATGATGTACTGGGGAAACTCTTAAAACAATTCATAACTGCTGAATCCAAAATAATTTCTTATTTGCAACATCCTATAAAGCAAATTCAGCTTCCATAATAAAGTTTGTAATAGCAATTTGCTTAGAACTTTTCTAGCAAATTATTTCTTCATCATAGATAACAACAATCCTAATGATACACTCTCTATCATTAATGTAATAACATCCTTCATTTCTCAAAATTAAATCTTAAATACTTCTCAAGTACTTTAGAATAATTTTGATTATATTTCCAATAATTTAATCTTAGATAGGATTAGAATTTGTTAGTTATATTAACAACATTCTCGATGTCCGGCTCATTATAAAACTCTTGTATAATTTAGATTTCCTATAGTCATACAATAAGGAATCCATGCCATACTTTCTTTGGGTATCTAAGGAATCAACCCTCAAAAAGTGGATATTGAAATTGTAGGAAATAAAACTTTTGGAATTAGCATGTTGAACTTTTCAACATCTTTTCCAAATATCGACTTAGACATATTTAACATTCTCTTCAATCTATCTCTATAGACATGAATTAATAAGAATGTAAATATTTATCTCAAGTCTAAATAAAGAAAGTAATGGTAAAACCATTTTACAAATACGAATATATTAATACTTTTACAAACTAATGTATTATCCATGTACAAAACTTAAAAGTGAGGAGACTCCTACTATCCTTTTGCACATTAAGAACTCATCTTGCAATGATACAACTAATTAAGGTTTTGCATACTTTGGAATTTCCTTAAGACTCTAAACCTTTAGATTTATTCTATGATTATGTTTTCTTTTCTAGAGAAAGAAAACTAGTATTGACATCTATATGTCAAACTCATAATCATTATGCATTGCTATATCGTATACAGCTATAATAGAATCATCTCATAATTTGCTTCATCATGAATGTATAACTTTTGTGCATTCATATAAAGTAAATTATATTTTTCTTAAGATTAGATATTTTACTATCTCATGATTTATTTCATCATGAATATACAACTATTGTGTATTCACATAAAGAAATCATATCTTATAGAAAAATCAGATATTCTATTAAACCTTTAGCAGCTTATAAGGATAAAATATTTAGTTAGTTTTAGCCTTTTCATAGGGTTGATCAAATTTTACTATGATTATTTTGTTGGATATTATTGGATGACATTCACCCAATCATTCTACCTTTTTCAATATGTCACTTTCTTGAATAAATACTTTATCAAGAAATAACATTTTGCTAACAATGTTATGCATAAGATAGAAATACTATCTTAAATCACTTTTAGGATATCCAACAAACCTTATCTTAATTAGAATTATCTTCCAATTGTCTAACTTCAGCTTATCAAATAAGCTAGATATCTCAATTCAAATTATAAGTAAGAATTTTGATATCTATCTATATCATATCATATATGAATTAGGATTAGATAGTCTTTGGAGAAAATTCTAATTAAGAATATTATGCTTTTATTTGTAAATTTCTAAAAGGAAATAAACAAACACTTTTATAGTTTATCATCTATTACATCATATCATATATGTTGTAATTTATTCTTTTGAGTATACCATTACTTATGGTTTTCTCAAAAAGAATTATGATTATATGCCAATTTATATTAGGGAATTCCTCAAAAATTTGTAATCGAGTTCTCCCCACTTCGATCAAATCAAAGGGTTATGATACTCTTTCCCATTTTGTATGAAATATCCTTCATATTTAATTTCCTTTTCATCTTGAATTTCTTGAACATTTCAATAATTCAAATAAACAATTCATTTTATTTACCTTTTTCTGAACAGGTCAATATCATGTATTTAGGTAAATAGAATGAATTAGGAAAAAACTGCTACTAACCATTTCACAAATGGTATTGATGCATCTGCATGCATAAATTCTAGAACTTCTTCGATTTCTATCCTTTTGTCCAATAAAAGGTGATCTAGTTGTTTTTGCAGTAGATACTAAACTTCTAAGTTGAAACAAGTTCACACCTTAACGGGTAGTGACAAATGTTATCCAACTAAGTTGTCTTATCTTCGGCTAAATAAACAAATCAAAGAAATCATAGTGGTTTTAGATTGGAGTTCTTTATGGTATTATCATAAAAGCACTTGGAATTATTTTGTTATTATTAACTTAATAATAATACATCAAACATATAATTCATACTCTTAAGTTTATTACCATAACAAACCACACAAACATTTTTCTAGTAATAAAATTCACAATTCCTTGAAGTTATAGAATAATGTAGCTTAAGTATGAAATATATCCATGATTTACAAAATATGATTTTAAAATCATCATTAAGTACATATTATACATACAAAATATCATTTCTAAAATCATCCTGAAGTATTCTAAAAGCTCTTTGGAAACAAACACTTTGCCCCTTAGATTTTTCAAAATCACTTTATTTAAATCCATGCTTCTGTTGCTTACTCTGATCATGCATATGGCACAGAAGCACTTATATCATGAATCTCAGCAACAGATGAACTATATGAATCATTGAAATGTAGTAACAAGAGATAGATTTACCTTCACAAGGCCTATCTTTCTCCTTGTCCTTTTAGTATTCACAATACTTGGAACAATTACTTTTCCAATATTCATAACTTTGATAATAGAAACATTTTCTTTTGTCAACTATAGCATTATCTATGGACTTGTCCCTTGCAATTTTCCTTTTAGGATTGATAATAGAAACTTTTTCTATTACCTTAAAGTGCATTTTCCATCTAATGGAAATTTGGAATGAATTTGAAGAATTAAACTATTTGAAAATTATTATTCATCAAAACATCTAGACTCTCTAGGTGTTTAAAGAATCTAATCATCATATGAAAATAATTCCAAATTTAGTTTAATTAAAATTAATAAGAAATAAAATAGGCTTCTCACAATTCAAATTTTTTCATAAAGAATACTAGATAGAAAAATAGAAGAACAAGAAATTAAAGATGAAACATTTTCTTCTTTGATTTCTTTTCTCTAATTTCTTACTTTAGTGGAATAGTAAGAATAAGAACAAGAATGAAAAATACGGAGAAGACAAAGAAAAATTAAGTTATGAAGATTAAGAAGAAACACTTTCTTCATTTCTTCCTTTATAATTTCTTTTACTTTCCCTTTTCTTTCTTTTCTTTTCCTTTTTTTTTCTTTATAATTTTTTCATATTCAAACAAAATAACTGCCTTAATATCTCATATTAATCAGTGTATTTATGCTCATCATATAACTCTTGTAGACAATGCATAATTACTTTGAGTCTTATTATGCTCATATGTTGTTTTTGCAACCCTTGACTTATAAAACAATCATTTAGCATCATACTCATCCAATATTTTGTTTCCATTGCACTTAGAGTGATATGTTCCTTTGGAGTAGTCTTTTCTCTAAAAGACCAAGAACAAATCAAGTTGAATACATACACTATGTACTCAAATGCAAGGACCATAAGTTTAGGCCCTGTGAGCTTAAAAGAATCAAACATATTCGCAAGTGGGATTGTCAATTTCATATTATCAAAAATGCAGAAAATAACTTAATAACTTATGTAATTAAGTAGCTACCATAATGATTTAGTCTTCAATCAAAATGGTAATCCTATTAATTTGTCAAATCCTATACTTCCAAATAGGAAACGGAGATCCTGCTGGAGTGGATTTCTAGTAGGTGATTGAATTCTCATTAGATTATCACAAATTCCTCATATACACATTGTCGTTATTGGAATTTTGATATCTAACAAGTGAACAACACTTGTCCATCACAACTCTTTGTGAGGTTCAATCAATCCGATTCCTAGTGTTTCCAACCTCAGATACACATTATCGTTATTGGCCTTTCACACTAGTCAAGTCAAACCCATTGGACCAACAAGTATAATGATTTGAACATTATATGTCTCAGATACTCATTGTCGTTATTGACATACAATGTATCATATACTCATAACATCACATGCTTTACAATAACTTTAAGAAAAATATTCAAACTAAATATGTCATCCCTATGTAACCATAACAAATGACATAAGTGTTTAAATTTCTCTTGAACTATTGCTTCAATGGAGAACCATGACTCGATATTTTCTTTGGAAGATTTTCAGGCTTTAATTATAAGTCTCACTTTGCACGTTATCCATTTTAAACATACATCATATGCATTCATATATATCACATATATATATCAAAAAATGGACAATATACACATAGGTATGATCATGGATTCTATGGATCCACTTCCTAGCCACAAGGAATGGATATGGGATTTAGGTTAAACAAATTACAAATAAGAAAATACCACATTTGTATCTTTAGGCTCCCACTAGGCATTTTCATGGGTTGAACCTCTTCTTGTTCTCACATCTCCATATCTCCATATGTATATTAGTAACCTTGGCATTCCAAGGTGAGATTGTAAAAACAAAAGAGCTTATAGGCTCAATGAAATTGATTTATAACCTAAATGAGAAATTAACATTTAATTACATCCCATCAAATGATAAAATTAATTATTACATGTCCACATTAGAAATTATACATTAAGGTTTCTAAATCCATGATCAACCATTCATGCCTCTTAAACAACAACAAAACATATATATACAACAATTGCATTTATAGATATGTTGTTCAACATTGGAACATTTCCCAAATATCCATTTTGAATATCATATATTCATTGTTTCTATAGCTTAAAATCATATTTTAAGTCATAGAAATGTATTTGATTGAAAAATTAATCCAAAACAATTTTGGAAAAAAATTAAAGTTAGGTAGAGACACAGAGCAAATCGCGACCACCTATCGTAGTCACGACTCACGTTTCGCAGGCACAAAATATTAGTTGCAGTCATGATTTAGTAAACTGACCTAAACAACATTTGCTCTCATCGATTCATTCGCGAGCGTGACATCAAATTCATGATCGTGATATGCCAATTGCGATTGCGATTTCTAATTTGCGAGCACAAATTCCGTGTCTGACAGCACAACATTTGTGCACGAACTCATTTTCAACCAAATCAAAAACTTCCAAAACAATATATAAAAAGG
This sequence comes from Reutealis trisperma, assembly GCA_947687605.1. Classification (NCBI taxonomy): domain Eukaryota; kingdom Viridiplantae; phylum Streptophyta; class Magnoliopsida; order Malpighiales; family Euphorbiaceae; genus Reutealis; species Reutealis trisperma. Next base: position 430,152 of record CANTUT010000193.1, read on the forward strand.
TTTTACATCGAAATTAAGTGGCTTTGATACTAATTGAAGGAATGGTGGAGCTAAACGCAATGGAAGGAAAGTGGTGAGGTGAAATTTCAAATAATTTAAAATTTCACTTCACCCAATTTTGGTCCAAAACTCATTTAAGCAATTAATTGATTTGTGTGTAAAACACATATGCATATAAAGAAGAAGGAAAAGGAATCATATTACCTCTTGTAAGTTCCTTCTTTCTTTATCAAAGAGCTTCCCAAGTGTGAAGCTTCTAGATCATCCACACTTAGCTCACCTCCAAGTTTCCTCTTGATTTCTTTGGTGTTCTTGAATCCTCTCTTGGATGCCCAATTTGATTTAAGATTTCCCTAAAAAATCATTTAAGAATTTAAGGTTTCTCTTTGATTTGTTTTAGACTAAACACATTTTTTAATTTGCAAGCATTTGTTCTTTCATAAAGAACAAAGAAGAGAATTGAAGATCAAAAGAAAATTTGAAGAAACATTTTCTTCCTTTTCTTTCTCTCTCTTAACTTCTCTCTCTAAGAATGCTTCAAATCTAAAAATGATGTTCAAAACTTGTTGCAATATAAAAACTTGAAGCTTTTATATTGTTTGCAAGACTTAACTCTTAAGTCTTCACAAAGACTTAAATGCCCTTACATTTTCTTTTAGCTCACCATTTGGTGAAGGGGCAAAGTTGACTTTGCTTCTTCAAATGGTGAAATGACCATTACATCCTTTAGGGGTAAAATGGACATTTCCTTTAGTCAAAAGATGTAATTTTAATTTTAACCTTAGTAGAAAATTCTTTGACCCCTAAACCCATCATATGGGCTTATGAATAGTGAATTTTCTCTAACCCCTAAATTGCCTCTTAACCATATCACATATGGGCTTAGGCCACGTCTTATGTATCAAGGGTTTTAACTAAGATTAAAATTATGTCTTTGATTTAGTCTAAATCAATTTTCAATTTAACCTTTCTCATTTGCATTATATATAAATTAAGATTTAATTGAATAAAATACTTCATAGATTAAACATCAGGACATGCTAGGGTCCTTGTAAATTTAATTATATGTTTAATCATTTTACCACTAAACAATTAATTAAACAATTTAATGAATTATTATGGTAAACCTTTTACACTCGAAAAGTGATCACTATTAGGTGTGTGACTTTCTAGGTTCATGTCTAATTAGCAATGGGAATGAGAAAATATTTTTCTCTACTAATGTGAAATCCCCACTTCACACTTAGTCTCATAAGTCATAAGGGACAGCTTGCATTCCATATCATGACTACATAATTAGAAATGAATGTTTATAGTTGACAACTTTAAACATCACATGGACCATTGATCATAAATCATCATGTACTAAAATCCCTTCATTAAGGATCCCAATCATGGTTAGGGTAATGGTTTATGTCAAACCCTAATGTGCCTCAATTCTATATCCTTATCTCGGTTCTAATTCTCGATGATATTAGATTCCTACTAGAAACTCTTTCTAGTGAATCTATCTATCCTGGGCAGGAGTTTTAGTTATCAAGAATAACCAGATAGCATAGGATCTTAACCTCGTTTACTCGAGGTAATGAATTCTATCTTTGCGATCACTTACCTCCATATATAACAAATTAGAACCATCACATGCCATATATCCATACATGAATAGTATGTCTATGTAAGCAGTAATAAATTCTAATCACCTATGTATGAGATATAGTATCCCTTAAGTCCAAGGATTATATGTACTATTATGACCTAGATGATAAATAATTGACAAGTAGTAAAACCATATATTATTATCATCTAACGTCACAGTTCAAATATTCATCCTATGAATATCCACATGTTTGTATCGACATCACATGTCAAGCAGCATGAGACTCACTACCTCTGTAATCATCTATATCACATACTGGTTATAATAAACAAGCAGAGGTGATGGTCTTCTAGAATTAATGATGCCCAGTCATTAATCCTATGACCATGAACATATTTAAAATATTTGTACAAGAGCAATCTGTCTCCCATATTCTCAACACTTGAGAATAGATCCTCTTACAAATACTTAAGGACTATATTCAATAATGTGAAACCCTTTTCACATTATGAATATACTATTATGCCATTGGGAATTAAAATCTACTATTACATAACTATTATATGGCTCCTAGGGCACATACTACTATCAACAAGTAACATCTTCATAACATCTTTAGCAAGTTCTACACGGAGACGCATGGCTCGAGGTTTACCTTGCTAATGATTCACCCTGACCTAGAAAATTATAAATAACTACAAAATGAGACTAGCTCAGTGAGTACAAAATAATATAACGCAACATGCAAATAATGTAACATGTTGTCATTTGGGTTAATTTAAGATAACAATGGTATGATGTTAATCAAAATTGGCCATGTTGAAACATCGAGTGCATTTTAGCAGAAACAAGAATCTCTTGGAAGCGAAAAGCTTCCCATACATAAAAGTTGAAGAGTGGTGGCCTAAACCTTTCTCACTCACATATATCACATTACACAAGATTGATTAGGTCTTACGGTTAGGTTTTCCCCCCTAACAGAGTTGGATACTCTCGCCCTACCTGCGGGCTTATACCAAGTGCACATGGTTTGATGTATTACCCCACATCGAAAGGGATTTTCTACTTATCATGGGTATTCATAAAGGGCATGTTCAAAATCGGTATCAAGTATCCAATAACAAGTAATTGGCATATCAAACATTAGGCACAAAATGGCATCAATGTAAGAGGCTCTTTATGTTCAAATTATTATATAAGAAGGATGTGAAATTCAAAGGCTCACATTCCATGGGCAATACATATTCAATGTCCCTCTTTGGGCATGTATCAAAGAATGGCATTTCAATCAATAATCACAAGCAACATGGCATAATTACATTACATTATTGAGTACTCACCTTAACGCCTTTGCTCCTAATGACTATTCATTCTTGGCTAACTTAAAGTCCCTCACGAACTTGAACAATCCCTTTGCCCTTTCCTTGTGGTTCTACACATCACATTTCAATCACATAACAATTAGTAACTAACAATGTTACTAACTATATCTTTTGCTTGCTTTTTATTTTAACTTATGATAGAAACATCCTAATTGTATCATATACATACTCATTCTTATTCCTAATCAATTCCAAGCTAAATATCCCATTAAATTTTAAGAATTCAAGTTTAAGTCTCAAAATCTCCAAATTATTCCATAAATCCTAACTTATCTCATCTATGTCAAATTTAGGGAAAACTCTCAATTCCTCATCAAACCTCCAAATTAGTTGTAAGAATATGAAATTGATATAACATATAACACATATATTCACTTAATCATCATAATATAGTATTAGAACTTTAAAGTCTTCTTCTAATCATGTTTATGCTTCAAAGCTTCCCAAAACATGAATCATGCTTCCAAAACTCATTTTATCTCTTTTAAATCATTTTCCTTCATCTAAGAACATTCAAAAACATATCCTAAGCATGGCTATCATAGGTTGGCTGAATCCCATATATAGTGCAAAAGAAATTATTCAAACAACCTAGTCACTATAATCAATTTTAGAGAATAAAAAGAAAGGTTAGGCATAACTCTTTACCTTGATTAGCTTTGTTTTGCCAAGACTCTTGTTGTAAATGAGGTGGAGAGAATTTCTTCTTTTGGTGTAGAGAAAGCTAAATGAAATTTCTTTACACAATCTTGCTTATATATGTAATGGATTAGATGGTGAGGATTTATCAAGCTATATCTAATGGTTAGGAGTTAATCTTAATGAATAGTTAAGATGGTGCCAAGATGGATGGCTAAGATTCTCTTTATAAGGTGAGGGTTATCACAAGGTGTTGGGGTGTCCCAAATTAAACCTTGACTCTTGTGTAGGGAAAGTAAGAGTTTCATTTGGTTTTGAATTTGACTTAGTCAATTTTGGTAACTAAGGAGATACCTATAAATGATTCAATATCTACACATCCCTTGTCTATTGTCTTGGCCAACCATTTCTTATTCACAAGCTTGGATGTTGTATCATTCTTAAGCAAGACTCATTATTGGGTTTGGGCCTTCCCATGTTGGGTTTGGGCCCCCATTACATCAAGACCCATTAACAAGCCTACAAGTCCATTTACAAGCTTGGAAGTTTTCCTTTTAAATTCTTTTCCTTACCTTTCACTATAACTTTCCAATTTACATTTTCTAACTTCTTTGCCTACATCCTTAACTATCATATGGACTCTATCTAAATCATTAGAACATAGTTAATCATGATAAAATCATGTACTAAGTAAACATCACACATTATGTCATAAGGTTATTACCCGATTTCTTATCATTCCCATATCACACTATCATTCAAAGATCTAGTCTTTTAGTGTCATTCGCACTCAGAGAGAGCTACAAAACACTTAGGTATTACACACAGTCCTTAAATACATACTTGACTTCCATCATCTCTCCTAAAATAGTCAACACTACTAGGGTTCATTCATTAATTCCTTATCTCTACCTAGACTCTTAGCAAAACACAGAGACACAAATGAGTGTGTAGTACCAGAATCTATCAAACATCTTGCATTGACAGTTTGAATGGGAATGATACCTATGATGGTAGTATGCAAAGCACGAGCCTTTTACTAATTCAAAGTGAAGACATGACCTTTGCCCCTGTTGTCTACCATCAATGCATTACCAGTAGTTGGTCCCTTGTTCTTGGCTTCTAGTCCTTGGGGTTGAAATGATCTAGATGGTGGAGGAGCCAAGGTCACATTGCCCGAATTTCCCATCTATAGGCAGTCTTTGATGAAACTACCCATCTTTCCACATTTCAGACATGCACTAGAGACTTTCCGACAAATTCTAGGATGCTTCCTACCACACTGGCCACAATTGGGGAAACCTTACTTGGATTGACCATTATGATGTCCAGGTGTTGAAGTCATTGGCGAAGATTCCTTTCTTGGACCTTCTCCTCCTCCTTTGTGCTTACCTCCATCACCCTTGCTCTTATGCTTGCTCTTCTACTCATGTTCAGCATGCTTGCCTCTCTTGGCCTTATGCCTCTTCTCCATCATCTTAGCCTTATCTACTAGCTTGGCTAAGGTCGAGAATTCAATTGCTGCCAATAAGTTGAACAAGGGTGTAACTAATCCCCTTAAGAAGCGATTAATATGGCTAACTTCGATAGGAACGATGTTAGCAGCATATCCGCTAAGTCAATTAAACTCCTTAGCATACTTTGACACTGACATTCTAGGTTTCTACCTCAGTTGTTCAAACTATAGTGCCTTATCTTGGCTTTCACCTTCTGGCAAGAATTGATCCATCATTTCTTGCTTAAACTCTGCCCAAGTAGGTGGGTCTACTCCATAAAGCCGGTCTTCAATATTTCTCTCATACCAGTACCATGCCTCCTTTCTGAGTTGGAGTCCTACTAACTCAATCACTCGAGCATTAGAGCAGGATAGTTAACGAACTAGCTTGTCCATCTTATCCAAAAATTCATGAGGGTCGTCACCCTCCTCACCACAGAAGGTAGGTGGTTGTAACATTTGAATTATGGAATAGTCATTCCCTCATCAAGTAGCCACTTCTTTTCCTTCCGTGTAGGTGCCACTACTGCGGGAGGCAAAACTCCAACTTTGTCATATCCCAATTTCTAAGATATAACGGTCCTAGAATATAGGAAGACATAAGGTCATCCATGCCTATAGTACCCTCTCAAAGTATGTATTAGGGACCTAAAACGTTGATTTTCCCTCATCAGTTTCGAGCAATCTCCTTTCAATCTCTGAATCTTACTATGAACCTAGTCATAATCTAAACACTCTATGAGATCCTCCTTTTTAGGAGTCTTCTCTTTCTTGAGGTGGATCACAGGCATGACCTTCTCGAATATCTCTCACTAGGTCCTCTTGCATGACATGCAAGGTGCTCTAGATCAGGGTACTCTTCTTAGTCATCTGATAAGAGAATCATAAGGCACATAGAACAGTAACAAGGAGTACTATAGCTTATTAGGATTTTGCGAAACTATACTAATAATAGACCGTAATTGATGTGAAAGGAAAATTCCTATGCTCCAGGATTATTCTTAATCAACCCAATAAATAGATAAGTTTAAACTAGACTTAAAACTTGGCTTTGATACTAACTTTGTCACATCCTAACTTCTGAGATATATTAATCTTAGAATATGGGGAGAAGTAAGGTCACCTATACTTGTAGAACCCTCTTATACAAGGTTAAACACTGCCTAGGATCATACCAAAATTACATGCATAAACTTGAATAACCAATAGCAATGGAAATCCTTAACTAGCGGAAGAATAGTTTAAAAATACTTTAAATATAGTCCATAAGAAAAGAACATTTAAGACTCTAAATAATCATCAAATAAATAATGTTCCAAAAATAAAGCTCCTAGAGCATCTAAGAGTGACTCTCCATAATATAGTGTGTAAAATAACTTGGATAAGGAAATCTCCCAAGTGGAGTAGATTGCTTAAGCTATCACATTGCCTCCTCATAATGCTCACCTGAAAACACATAAGGAAAGAGGTGAGATAGATGATCTCAATGAGTAAACCATAAAAAAAAAAAAAATTGTACAATAACACATATCCCTTTAGAAGAGTTCATAGCTCATAGATCATGGTTCATAATTCATAATTCATAGGTCATAGCTTACGATTTAACAAGGTTTGCAAAAATCAACTTGTAACTTGTAGAGTGACAGCTATTGCCTTATTCACTCAAGCATGAAAGGGAGAGGTGGCTTTATATCAAATTCCAACTCCCAACTTGTAAAGAAACATGAAACTGATCAAACTCCATATCTAGAACTGCCCCTTCTAGCTGAGGTGGATACTATGCCTTTATCCATCGGGTTAAGATTATATGCACATATTCTTATGACTTCCCTCATCAGCATAAGGATTTCTGCATATAAGGGTTCATAGGTACCATAGCCAAAGCTAATGGCAATCACTTGTAACATAAGCATGGAAGAATGCAATCACATGTATAATAGAAGTAATAAAAGTTTTTGCTTATTGAACAAAAGATAAATAACAGTGTGGTTCCAGAAAAAATGTAAGGTAAAACAACAATCATAAAGGCTCTTTTTTATCAATGAATGATCAATAATAGTTTCGGACTAATTGTCCTTTGGCAACCTAAGCTTAATAAAGAAATCATATAATTATAATTTATGATAGAAAGGAACTCAAGTTTCAAAAATCTCAAAGGTTTACAGATCATGATAACTTATACTTGTAACATGAACATAATATTTACTCACCTTATGGTTCCTTAGCTCCTAATGCTTATAGCCCTTACACTTCTACCAATCCCTAAGCTTTAACATAACATTACGATTCAATACTTAGCATTGGCTTAACATCATGCTATCCTATTTTATAACTACACTATACACATATATCATTCACATATACTAAGAGTTGCACTTAGAAGTGCACTCATCACTTGTATATAACATGTTGACTTTTTAAGTCCTGCAAACTTTGCCTTCTTAGGCTCACATGAATTCACATAATAGTTTATATCAAGACTTTTCTAAAACTAAACACAATAAATCATAATCTTAATATCAGTTTAATTTAACTTCCAACTTGGTACCCTTAATACTTTCCATATATATCAACTTAACAAGTAAACCTTAAAAGTCATGCTTGTCCCCATTGGACCAAATCATATAATCGATCCTATAAGCAAATTAGGATCATTAATTCACAATTAACACATCGTAGAACTTAATTCACATGCCACTGAAACATGTACATGTATTAGTCAAACATGTCAATTAGAGTTTAGGAAACCCTAAGCATGGCCGAACCACTCTAGGAGTTTCCTAGAGTTACTCCTTCAATCATCATGCAATTAAATCATGTCCTATTCATATATACATATCAAAAATTATTAAAATATACTTTACAAAAATTATAGACCTTGGAATCAAAATCCCAATGTAGGCCAAACCTACATTAACATGGAAAACATAGGTTTTTTCTTTTTTTTCTTTTTTTTTCGTACTTTTCCACCATCACAATAATATGTAAACGCGTGATTTAAATCCATATTTTTCATGTAAATATAATAAAAATAATTTTAGAACAGCAACATACACAAATTGCTAGCGTGATTTAAATCAATATTTTTCATGTAAATATAACAAAAATCATTTTAGAACAACAACATACACAAATCGTCCCCCTTCCCTTTAAGGAACATATACATGAAAATTCTAACTTTTAGATTTTAGGGTTCACCTTTGATGGATTTGAGAAAAGAGAGATTTGTTCATAGTTGGAAATCGATTTCTCCTTAAAAAACAACAAACTAAGCCAAATATAATATATAGAAAATTAGTAAATATATAGCCTAATATGGATTGCTTATGATTAGTTTTATAAAATTCAAAAATTAGCTTGAAAGAAGAGGAAAACTCACAAGGAAAATCACAAAATCATAAGATTTCGAGGCATTTTGTGTTTTTCGGTCAAGAGAGAATTTTTTAGAGAAAATTTTGTAAAAATTTTATGGGAAAATAAAATGGAGGCTACCACACCCTAAGGAGCTGAATATTAGGTTGTAAGTAGCGTATTGGTGCAAAATTACAATATTACTATTAATGAGTTAGGTTAGGAGTGCTTAGGTGTCTTGCGTTTTTGGTAGATTGGGCTTTTAATTCAATTCATGGGTTGATTTTAATGTATTTAAAATAAAATATTTTGCTTCTTATTTTCATTAAAATTTCTCTAAAAATATTTAATTTAAAATATTTTTAAAAATACTCATAAAAATTATTTTATACTTAAAAATTGCTTTGTGCATGAAAATTCACTTTGTATGCAATAAATCATTTCATGCATTTGCACTTCAATCACCTATTTTATATTTAAAATTCATACTATGCATATTAAACTAGTTTAACATGCCACTTGCTCATAAATCACATAGCATATGAAATTTCGTAAATGTACATATTTTGTCACAAAAGCTCTAAAATCAAGCAATTTATCATGAAACTCTTAGCAATGGTATGAGTTGTTACATAAATATTACGACATATAATTACGTGCAAATTACTTGCAAAACAATCATTTTTCAAGCATTTAAAATACTAAATCAAATCGATAGAAATGCGTTCTAGACTTACCGAAGTCAAATTTCCATAAAATAGCTTTGGAATTGCGACATATGAGGAAAATGTAACTCACTGGAATTACTTGATCATCAGCGGCACATACGACCCACTTGCCAGTGACTGACCAACAAAGCATGCTGATAATGGCAATTAGAGGCACCGTTGACACCATACTGTAGATTGAAAGTTGTTGACCTCGATTATGCTAACAATGTAAACTCACTCTGCCTTGATTCACTAGAAAATGCATCAAAAAACTCAAAGAATCGAACCTTCTCTCTTCATTTTCTACAACTAGAGATGTTCCCATAAGTAGGAGTGGGTACCAAAATATTCATGAGGTTCTAAACTTCAAGATGGTACTAGGTTTGCTAGGATTTGTCACCGGATTCAACTGGAATCGGAGCTGGCAAGTTGATCGGTGGTGGACACTCTAGGACCTTTAGGTAACTTGTACAGCTTTCTCTGGTAGTGATACAGGACGAGTATTGGTGAGGTCGCCAGTGGATGGGCTACCTCCTGATGCCGGCGGTGACTTGAAACGATGACCAGAGATCAAGCTTTGAAAGTCTCTCTCTCTCTCTCTACATTCCCCCTCATATTTATGCATTCTTTTTTCCTTCCGAACCAGCTGATTGATTGGTCCTCTTGGGACCAACCAGCAGCTATTCTTCATTCTTATCTTTCTTTCTCTCTCTTTTTTTTTTTTTTAATTTTTTTAATAAAAATAACAATAAACTAAACTTTTAATAATAAAAAAAGATTTAAAATTAATCTAATATTAACTTGAGTTGATAATTCATTAATAATAATAATAATAATAATAATAATAATAATAATAATGATGATGATGGTAACTTTATAAATAAAACATTAAAATTAACATTTAAATAAAAGTTAAAATTAATAATATATTTTTGAAATCGTAAAAAAATTCAAATTTCTAGAAAAATGAAAATTTCATGTATAATTTAACAATTTAATAAAATAGAATTATTTGCATAAAAATTAAAATTTTATAAAATAAATAAAATTTCATGCTGTTACATATTAGGTACTATGTGTCACGGACTTTAAATTCTCATTTTATGGGCTTAAGTTAATTAACTATTATTAGGCTCAATACGATGCCAACATTAACTTTTTAATCTTTTTGAACAAAAATAGGGCTTAATCTAAAATACTCTATCTATTCTGAATAAAATAGCCATTAAAAAGTTAATTTTCTTCATAAATAAGTAATTATTTAGTAATAAAAAAAATGATAAAATGACTAATTTATCTTTTTATTTTTCAAGTATGAGATATATTTTTTTAATTTATATTGTAATTAATAAGAATTTTTTTGATAAATTTTAATAAAGTTATTATTACTTTAAAAATAATAATTTTTTTTCGATCGCCATTTTTTTTTATAATGAATAGAGTAAACACTCATGTGCTAATTTTACCTCAAAGTAGCAAATCCATTATTGGAGTATTGCATTACATATTACACGCGTTAAAAAGTAGTGCAGTAAAAAGTTAAAAAACTGCAGCGTCTGGAATGTGTGGGATCCGATATTACCTTGTGTGTCGTGTTGTCTCTGCGACTCTCTCTATCCTCTTCTTACTTGTTGTTAAACCCTACTAAATCAATAATTCAACGCCGTTACACCGAGTCACTGAGTGAGAGCAAGCCATGCAGAATCCCTCTCTCCACTCAGCGCCATCTTCTACCCAACCCCTTATATCTCCTCTCCGTCTCACCACCCCGTCCTCTCTCTCCCTTCTTACAAGACGACGCCGTTTCAGAGTCTCCACCGCTCGCTGCTCCGATAAGTCGACTGATTCCTCGGTCGATTCTACGTCGTCTTCTTCATCTGCCATTTCTGATGTTTTTGGAGGCAAACGAGAGCTCACTGGGATACAGCCTTTGGTGGCTAATCTCTCACCACCTGTGAGATTGGCTAGCTCTGCGATTATTCTTGCTGGAGCTGTGGCTGCTGGTTATGGATTAGGGTTGAGGTTTGGTAAGTCTCAGAATTTGGCTTTGGGTGGTGCCGCTTCTATGGCGGCTGCAGGTGGTGCCGCTGTCTATGTCATGAATTCTTGCGTTCCAGAAGTTGCGGCTATCGATTTACATAACTATTTGGCTGGGTTTGATGATCCCAAAGCTGTTAAAAAGGAGGATATTGAACAGATAGCCAAAAGGTTACCTTTTTTTTTTTTGGAAAGTATATTCAATTGCTTGACGTTTTGAATCCATTAGCAGAATGATGCTTTTGAAATTTATTTTGTTAGTTTTGAAATTCCTTTTCCAATGTTTGATGTCTCAGATACGGTGTGAGTAAGCAGAACGAGGCATTCAATGCAGAACTTTGTGATCTATACTGTAGGTAAGTTAAAACCGACGTTATTAGTTCTACTAATTAATTATTTGAGTGTTCTCAAAAAATAATAATTTGGTAATTCTGTTTGCAGAATATTGCAACAATGATTATTATTATCATTATCATTATCTTGTTTGTTGATTACTTTTTGTATAGGTTTGTGACATCTGTCCTCCCTCCGGGAGGTGAAGAACTTAAAGGGAATGAAGTTGAAATTATTACTAACTTTAAAAATGCATTGGGCATTGATGACCCTGATGCTGCCAACATGCATTCGGAGGTATTGTTACATTACTAGCTATTCTCATGTGGAGAAATTGTTTTAATTGATTATTTATGTAGTTAATTCTTTGAAATGCTATTTCTCTTCATCACTTGTTTGATTGTAGATTGGCAGGCGGATTTTCAGGCAAAGACTTGAAACTGGAGATCGAGATGGTGATGTAGAGCAGCGTCGGGTATGCCATTGTTATTTTGCTTTTGGATATCTTAGTTAGAGATGAGTATGTTTAGATTTGGAGCTTGACCATTAGTACTGATTCTCCAGTGCAGGCATTTCAGAAGTTGATCTATGTATCAACCCTGGTTTTTGGAGATGCATCATCATTTCTTTTACCTTGGAAGCGTGTCTTCAAGGTTACTGATTCCCAGGTACTTATTGTTATGCCATTTCCTTTCGTACTTATCATGATACGGTATTAGCATTTATAATTTATATCATTTTTTTATGTTAAGCTTCTGAAGTGTTGACATGCACTAAACTGCACACGCTCTTATGTATAAGTTGGCCTTCCTTCATTAGAGTTTTTCATGATTATCTATTTGTCTTTTTGGTTGTAAGTTATTTATTTCTTTCACTATTCTGTTTTTACCAGGTTGAGATTGCTATCCGTGATAATGCTCAGAGGTTATATGCTTCAAAACTAAAATCACTTACTAGAGGTAGATGCCTTAATTTTTTTTTTTAAAGGTCTCCTATATTATTGTTATTGTTTATCACTGATCTAAGTGGCATATGTGTGCCTGAGGCACAAGGAGTACCAAGCGCATCCTCTTGCGCCTCAACTTGCCAATGGCAGGCGATGTCACAAAGGCGCACGCCTTGGTGCTCCTTGAGTCTCAGTGAGGGGCCCTACAGGGTGCCTTTGTGACAAAATTTCTATCTTATGTGTATTTGTTTTTTTTTTTTTTTTTAAATAAATTGTGGATTAATCTAAATTTGATTTAAGTTTGAAGATAACTTATTATAGGCTTGACCAAACTCAATTATTTCAATAAAAGGAAAAAGAAAAGAAAATATGAATTAGGGCAAGAAGGAGTTGATCGAGCAAACAAAAAGGAAAAAGAAAAAGAGAACAGTTGACTCAATATCATAGTCAATCTTTCCATTTCTGACATTTATTCACCCCAGACATCTCTCTTCTTATCTTGATTGGTCATCTCTCTTGCCTTAATTTGGGTTATCTTTCACATATTTTGTTTCCATTCACTGTTTCTCTCTACTATTTACTTTTCTAAGTTTAACTTTCTAAAAGACACGACGATGCTAGGTAAGATATTTATTCTGATTTCTTGAGGCTCTAAAATCTATCTATATAAGTCATTATCTAATATTGATATGAACAAGCTTAAATACAAGTCTGAAAAATGTTTAATTAATGAATCTTTTTTTAAATAATGAATTATATTGTTTATAATTTAGAAATCCGTGATATTCTTTTTGTTTTTTTTTTTGGGTTGCTGATTTGATTTTAAAAACTTTAAATTAATGCTTTGAATATTATTAACTTGTGTCTACTTAATTTAACAGTCACGTATTATGTTGAGTTTATTATGAATATTAGGCATTCATGTTGAAATTTTATTAAAATTCTATCTTTTTGCACCTCATGTCGCTCAAGCGCGTGCCTGCTCCTTGCTCCTTGCACCTAGGCTCCAGGACCCCTTGGCCTCTTAGTGCGCCTTGCGCCTTTAATAACTATGCTGAGTGGTTTGCAAGCTTGTAAAAACTGTGTAGGTTGAACATTGTTACACTTTTTCCATATGTTATGTTGTGGCAGATGCCAACAGCAGCTTAACTTTTATCTATGATGGGTGCAATATAGTTGCCCTACTGTCAAAAGTGGTTCTTATTCTCTTATCAACAATTATCAATTAATTGATTATGGTCCAATTGCCTAGCTCTCTCTATGGCAAACAATCAATGTATAATTTTTCTTTAGGTTTATTGCTACATTGGCATCTGTATAAAAGGATGGTTGTCAATTTCTGAAGAAGTTAGACCTTAATTCTGATGCAGTTAAGGAAAAAGAAGATAAAATTTAGGAATTATTTTTGTTTAATTTTTAAATTAGGAATTTTTATCTTCTTTTTCCTTAACTGCATCAAATTCTTAGGATGAAAGGGTCAATTCATTTATAACCTTTTTCTTTAGTATGCTTTTAATTTTTTAGATCATATTTTGCTGATAGATGAGTTGAAAATTTTCCTTTTCCTGCTTACACCATAACTTTTTTACACTGTATTTTCTACTGAGTTGCTTTTAACCTTCTAAAACAGATGTTGATATGGAGGTGCTTGTCAGCCTTGGGCAAGCACAACTTCAATTTCGACTTTCTGATGAGGTATCTATTTTCCTTATACATTTTTTTTTTTTTTTTTTTTTTGGGGGGGGGGGGGGGGTTCATAGTTTATTTTTACATGAAATGTTGTGTTTCCTACAGCTTGCAGAGGACTTGTTTAGGCAGCAGACAAGAAAAGTTGTTGAGGAAAATATATCAGCAGCATTGGATATTCTGAAGTCTAGGACAAGAGCTGTGTATGTTCAGCATCACTTTGCTCAAGTGTAGATGCATGTGTCAGAAACTTAATTAGCATTTGATTTCTCAAAAAATATATATTCCTTATTTTGAAGCATCATTTCGCAAGGTAATGCATTATTGCATGCATATCATTCCACCATCTAATTAAATTAGGTTCTACAGTAGGGGTGTCATGCAAGTTGTGGAAGAGCTTGATAAGATACTGGCATTTAACAATAAGCTTGTTTCATTAAATAACCACGCTGATTCAGCTTCCTTTGCTCGTGGGGTTGGTCCAGTTTCCTTACTAGGTAGGGATGCTGATGCAGTTTTTGCTTTCCTATTTTTTGCGAATGAATCTCATCATATCTCATCCGGAAGCTGGTACTAATGAAACTTTGTGGTCCAGGTGGTGAGTATGATAATGAGAGAAAGATGGATGACTTGAAGCTCCTTTATAGAGCCTATATTACAGATGCTTTATCTAGTGGTTGCATGGAAGAAAACAAGGTGACAAATGCTGCCTTTCACTTTCTATGCTGCTGAAATGTGCTTGTTCTTGTGTATTACTTGAACTTAATGATTGGAAGTATCATTCATTTGAACTCTCACTTTCTTTCCATTTGTGAACTCAAGATCATACATTGGCATTACCTTGACAAAAGAAGAAAAACTAGAGATTTAAACAAGCTAAGCCGATACTTGAAGTATTCAAGTTTGGTTTTAAGCAATCTCAAGTTGAGTCCAAGTTTATCATATCATAAATTTGGCTGTTCATCTTTACTTTGTCCGAATATGTTAATATGACTTCTAAGATGTTTGAGTGGGGTTTCATTTGTATGTTTTACTTGATTGTTCATGTATTACAAGTTTATGACCCTTTCATCATTTTCTTTTTTGTAGCTTGCTGCATTGAATCAATTAAGGAATATATTTGGTTTAGGGAAAAGGGAGGCAGAAGCAATTACAATTGATGTTACCTCAAAGGCATATCGTAAACGACTAGCACAGGCTGTTTCCAGTGGTGATTTGGATTTGGCAGGCAGCAAAGCTGCCTTCCTACAAAATCTGTGTGAAGAGTTGCACTTTGATGCACAGAAGGCAACTGACATACATGAAGGTAGTGAATAATATGAAGCCATCAAGGTGTTAAACTGTCATTTTGAGACCTTTCACCATTTTTGGAAGCTTTTTGGATTGTTCAGATTCACTTTGTGTATTTTAGAATTGAAGATTGGGATTGAGGTTGAGTTGATTTGATTACTGTTTTAGTGGATTATGTCTCATTTTGATTTTTTGTCTTGCTGTTTCAAGAAATTTACCGACAAAAGCTCCAGCAGTGCGTGGCTGATGGAGAGCTGAGTGAGGAGGATGTTGTTGCTTTGAACCGTTTGCGGGTCATGCTCTGCATTCCTCAGCAAACTATTGACGCAGCTCACTCTGACATCTGTGGCAGTTTGTTTGAAAAGGTAACAATTCATTTGGCTTTTGATCCTTCTATTAATTGAGAACTCAAGTTTTAGTGGGGCTTCTTTCTTCATGTTGTTTGAAATGAATTTAGGATTATAGAGTTATGGTTTTGGAAATGTTCGTACTTGGGTAAAAAAGTTTCTCTATGGTGGATTTGTTGTCACTTTGATCTGTTTGAGGGAAACCATAAGATTGTTTCTTTAGATGGCTGGGCGTTCATTCTCATGCCAGATTGAACCACTTTAGATGGCTGGGTGTTCATTCTCATGCCAGATCAAACTAGTGGTTCCCCAAAGGCAATTATCAAAATGCAACTGTTGATCTGGTAAGCTGAAAAGCAAGTCGGTACTGCTTATATGGATGAACCAACAGAAGGTTAATTTGGCTAATGTTACGGCCCATATTAAGCTACATAGATCATGATGATTACTTGTTCTTGGTTGGGATTGTCTCTTTAATTGCTTGCTTTTACTTTGAGGATTTATTGTCTTGGAATTTCATATTTAGGTAAGGCTCTCGTGAACTTACAGTTTACTTAGAGCACTTCCTCTTTCGGCTTTACATTTTTTCTTCTTTTTGGATATTCGTACCAAATTTACTGCATTGACCAAAACAAGAAGTGAAAACATCAAAAGCTTGTTGTCCGATTAATCGACACAATGGTGGTTTATGCTGGGTAAGTAGTTCAACTAAGCTTCATCTTCCTATTTGCCCTTTTCAGGTGGTCAAGGAAGCAATTGCCTCTGGCGTTGATGGTTATGATGCTGATGTTAAGAAGGCAGTAAGAAAGGCAGCTCATGGCTTGCGATTAACACGGGAGGCAGCCATGTCTATTGCTGGAAAAGCAGTGAGTATACATTCTTTTGCTCTGTTATTGAGTAAAGTAAAACATATATTGCAAAGAAAGAGGTTTACATTTGCTTTTTGTTGCAATCACATGATTCACCAAACAGGTTCGGAAGATTTTTGTTAACTATATAAAGAGAGCACGAACTGCTGATAATCGTACTGAGGCTGCAAAAGAACTAAAGAAAATGATAGCTTTCAATACATTGGTTGTGACAGAATTGGTGGCTGACATAAAAGGGGAATCTTCTCAAGCTCAGCCAGAAGAGCCTATGAAGGAGGAAGAAAAGCAATTTAAAGAGGATGAGGAGTGGGATGATGAGGAATGGGAGTCCCTTGAGACACTTAGGAAAATAAAACCTAATGAGGAGCTTGCTGCAAAGATGGGGAAGCCTGGTCAGACAGAGATAAATCTCAGAGATGATCTTCCTGAAAGAGATCGGACTGACCTTTATAAGACGTATCTGCTATACTGCCTGACGGGGGAAGTGACAAGGATTCCTTTTGGTGCTCAAATCACCACCAAGAAGGAAGATTCAGAGTATCTTTTGCTGAATCAACTTGGTGGAATTTTGGGTTTGACTGTCAAGGAAATTGTGGAAGTTCACAGGAGCCTTGCTGAGCAGGCTTTCAGGCAACAAGCTGAGGTTATTTTAGCTGATGGACAACTCACAAAAGACAGGGTTGAGCAGCTCACTGAGGTGCAGAAACAGGTTGGATTGCCACGAGAGTATGCGCAAAAGGTAATAAAGAGCATTACAACTACGAAAATGGCAGCTGCCCTTGAAACTGCTATCAATAGGGGAAGGCTTAACATAAAGCAGATTCGAGAACTGAAAGAAGCTAGTGTTGATTTGGACAGCATGATATCTGAGAGGTTGCGAGAGAGCCTGTTCAAAAAAACTGTGGATGAAATTTTCTCATCTGGTACTGGAGAGTTTGATGAGGAGGAAGTTTATGAGAAAATCCCTGCAGATCTTAACATTGATGCTGAGAAGTCGAAACGTGTTGTTCATGACCTTGCTCGGAGTAGACTATCAAATTCACTGATTCAGGCTGTTGCACTGCTAAGGCAGAGAAATCATCAAGGAGTGGTATGGAATCTATGAACATCGATATTTTTTACCCTTTCTTTTTTTTTTTGGATTTTCTTTGTAAGGTTTATGGTAGCTGTTGAAGTTATAGTGGATTCATATTTTTGAATGCTCACTGAGCCATGTTTGAGGTCATTTTTCTGCTTTTGTAGGTTTCTACTATTAATGACTTGCTGGCTTGTGACAAAGCTGTGCCTTCTGAGCCATTGACGTGGGAGGTACCAGAGGAGCTAGCTGATTTATTCACTATCTACATGAAAAATGACCCACCACAGGAGAACTTGTCTCGATTGCAGTTTCTACTGGGGATAAGCGATTCTGCTGCTGCATCTCTTAGGGAGATGAAAGATAGAGTACTATCAGTTGGGGCAGACGAAGAAAAGTTTGTGTTCTAACTGCTATAATATGATAGTTGTGTTAGGATTTGCCTGGCTACAATCCTGTGCTTTCTGCAGTGAAATATTATGATTTTTTGAGAAGCATTTCCAATGTAAAATTTTCGTAGGCGAGTAGATTTGCTCAATGAAGTACTGTGATTATTTATTGTGTTAAATAATCTGCCAATTGTGTTATTTATCTTGGCAATTGCTCACTCCAAAAGGAAAATCCTCAATTTTATGTTTTTATTATTGGAATTCAGTATAGCTCACAAGATATTCAGCCAGCATACGTGAAACACTCGCTCTCTCATCCCGCCCAACGGCCAAATCTTATTTGACCAACCATAAAGCAACACATTCTAATACCTTCCTTGAATATATAAACGAAATCCAGGACAAAGCTACAAAATTTTAAGTAGGAGAGTTGGTATTTCTTTGGGCTTTATGCAGAAAGAAATGGAGCTTGCGTATCAGACTCAGAATGTTGCTGAAGCGACTGTAATTGTGTGAGCCTTTTCGAGGTAAGTGGTGCAGAGCTTCTCGTAGTCAGCAATGAGGCAGCAACATCGGTAAGGACAACTCCCAAGAGTAACAACGTGAGCAGCAATTAGCTCATTGGAAATATGAGAAAGATGAGGAGACTTTCCAAATTTGATGAACAGACTCTTCAAATTTTCTAAGTTTTCAGTACAGTACTCTCCAAGTCAATCATTTCAGTACAATACTGATGAAAATTTAATCTAAAATCCCAGAATTGAAATTTAAAAATTGAAATGGTTTGTTGATCTTGTAATTATGCCTCCTAGGCTAGGAAATTTGCACTTGGAGCAGAAAAATTGCCTGTTTTACTAGGGTCATATTAGTGCGGCTCGAGTTCTATACGCACTGATTGTAATAGACAATTTAGGATAAAAATGGACTCCACCAAGGCTTTATTCCATCATAATTGATCATCATCCAGCAACTTATGAACAGTAGCATTAGTAATTAAAATCGAGCATGAAAACCATACTAATCCATTCAACATAATAAGCCATTTATCATGGGATAAATTGTTGTGGAGATTACTAAATTATAAGGGCTATATCAAATTGGTCAATAATCCTTCTTTGTTTCAGATATATCACTAACCTTTTAAAATTGTGTTAATATACAGTTATCTACCTATATTAAAATAAATTCCATTTAGTATGTCAACTTGTCATCATCTGTAAGCAGATTAGACATGTATGACACTACATCACCACATCAACACTACGCCTCCTATTATTGTTTAGTCAAATACCATGTCACTTATGTATAATGAAGATCACTAAACTATGAGGGTTGTATCAAATCAGTCATTAATCTTTATAGTAGAAATAGGGATCACTTTGTAATTTCTATTTGGCGGTCAAGACATAATTTCTATTTCTTAAAACTACATTGTTTTGGTTATAGTCTTATTCTCCCTTTTAACCTAAGTATATGTTCATCTTTACCTTCATTTTCATTTATTTTAGGTTTAGAAAAATCTTTAGAGGGACGAAGGGAGAGGGCAAAGTCGTAGAGGCCAGAGTGACTTCCATCATGCATGGCTACCCATCAGCGATGACAACGGCTTGCAGAGGCCTCCCTCCATCAAAGCTAAGCCCTTCTTTCCTCTTTTTATTTTTTGTTTGTTTTAGTTGTTCTTTGTTTGCTTTTTGTATCACTTGAGTCTATAAATTCTTATTTGTTCCTTCGTGATTCTCGGTGAATTTGATATGCAAAGACTTTGTAGTTTTAGATCTTTGTTTATTTAGTGATTAGATTGATTTGGGTGTTGTGGTGGCCAGAGGAGTTGAATCGGTGATTTCTATGATGGTCAATGTCTTTGATTTGGTCTGTTCCAAATGCATCAATTCAGTCAAGCTAGATATATAAATCTATGATTATGTTTTTATTTCTAAAACTCTTTAACTAAAATTTTCAATTTCTATTTAAATTTCTAATTCATTATCGAAGTTGACATGAATCTTCAGGGGATGAAAGAATATTATGAAAAATCACATGGTGGATCATGGTGAAAGACCAGTGTTATAAAGAAGGAAGATGGTTCAAGTGAAGAAGTTTTATAATTTCTTTTGGTTTTGGTGTAATTTGCTAGGAACTGGTTTGTAGCTAAGTTTCTTATTTAGGGATTAAAATATAATTGTTAGTTTTTAATGGGTATGTAATTCTTTTATTATTTATTTTCTGCCTATATTTAGTTCGTAGAATTATTTTTTTTAATTTATTGTTCTTGTGAGTCTAAAATAACTAATATTAACAGCAAAAACACACACACACACAAAAATGCTAAAAATCAAGAATAAAACTATAACTAAAACGATGTAATTTAAGAAATTGAAATTATACTTTGACTCCCCAAATAGCAATTACAAAATAATCTTTATTTTTTGCTATAAAGATTAATGACCAATTTGATACAATCTCATAGTTTGGTGAACTCTCTAGTATTTAAGTGACGTGGCATCTAATGATGCAATAATAATAAGTGACATGGTGTTGATGCGATGATAATGTCATACTGATATGTCTAATCTACTATCTGTGAATCTTTAATTTTACACTCTCCAGCTTGCATTTAAATATTAGAAGCACCTAGGGTCAATAAATAAACCCTCGGAAGTAAAATGGGAAAATCAGGAAATGGAGCCCTGGGAACCAAAACCTAACCCTTTGACCGCTAAACTATCCTTAGGTCATCTAGAATTGAATAATGAACACAATGCAAATGGAATCACGAAAAATGGATGAGAACGAGCGAGAACGGGCGAA
Source organism: Reutealis trisperma (assembly GCA_947687605.1). Classification (NCBI taxonomy): domain Eukaryota; kingdom Viridiplantae; phylum Streptophyta; class Magnoliopsida; order Malpighiales; family Euphorbiaceae; genus Reutealis; species Reutealis trisperma. The sequence continues at coordinate 451,106 of CANTUT010000193.1, forward strand.
AATAGGTGAAAATGAATTTTTCTTCACTTTTTTAACAACAATCTCATATCAAAAAATTACAAACTCTTCCCCCAACCTTTCTATTATAAATATAGATCTCCTGACCTCTTGACCTCTTCACCCCTTGGTTTGCTTGATTAGCCTTTGCATCAAGTGAACCATCTCCACAAGCTTGATCCGCCATGGAGTAAGCTCTTTATCTTAAAGTTTTTATTTATTTATTTTTAATTTACTTTTATCTTTTGCTTTGCTATTGCTCCTTGCTTTGCAAAGCAAGTTTGGTTGTGATTTTCCGAGTTAACCCTTTAAGTCAAAAGTTTCCTGTTGTCTAAGGCAAGCCGCCGCTCGCCGTTTGAGGCAAGCTGTCGCCCGCCATCCAAGGCAAGTGGTCGTCCATTGTTCGAGGTAAGTTTCCTTTTCCTTGTCTTTATTTATTGATTTATTTCATTTTATTGATTGATTTATTCTATTTATTTCATTATTGTAAGGCTCCTCACCTAATGTTTAGTTTCCTAAGATAGTTAATTAGAATATGACTTAATTAACTCTACTTAGTAATCAATTAAAATCAATCAACTCAACTCTCTTTTAATCAATCAATAGAAATATGATAAAAGGCTAAGACTAAACAAACCCCGTTCACAAGAATGGTGAACTACGTGGATTTTAATTCCCATTTAAAGAGATACGTAGGCATACTTATTCCAAGCATCAAATCAAACCAAAATAAGCAATAATCTTCCCCTTTTCACCTTCTTCATACAAACTAGGATTTTATTATATTCTTTGTTGTATTGATTTAGGATTTAGTTTGGTGAATTTGTGACTTCCCTAGAACCCATAAATGCTAGAGGAGGTATCCCTATTTTTTGGATTTTTCATGTAAAGTTTAATTTGTGTTTATTTTATTTATTGCTCTTTATATTGAATGAATGAATTGTTCATACATCCTAAACTGTTCATGTATTATGTAAACTGTTAATGAAATTTATTTTAAGTCATTTTATATTAAATTTGCCAAACTATTTTTTTCTAAATAAACTAAAAATCAAGTTTCCAAATCCTCTTTGGTAATCAAAGATTAGTGCACTTTTTAATTGGATAAATAAATTGGAGTCAATTAAATGGGTTTTTACCTTATATTTTTCCAAATTAAAATAAAATTAAGGTGGCAACTCCTAATTCACTTTTCAAAATGAACCAATATGAACCCGATGGTTCTATAGCGAGTTCAAACCCAGATTGAGCATTTCTATTCCACTTAGCAAATCAGACCGGTATTTGGATGAAGCCTTATAGTTGGCGACTTCACTAGGGATCATGCTTCTCGAGCACCTATTTGATCTGCTGAAAGGGATCAAAATGCTCATTTGAGTTTGAACTCATGGTAGAACCCTTTGGTTCATATTGGTTAATTTTGAAGAGTCGCCATCTTAATTTTATTTTTTTTTGTTTGGAAAAAGTTAAGGAAAAAGGCCCTATTAAATGACTTCAATTTTATCCCAATAGAAAAGGTGCACTAATCTTCGATTACCAAAGAGGATTCGAAGACTAGATTTTTGGTTTATTTAGAAAAAGATTAGCTTGGCAAGTTTAATGCAAAATGACTAAAATTGATTTCATGAACAGATAACAAATGCATGAACAATTATAATATGTATGAACATTCATTCATTCAATAGTATAATAATTAAGAGAATAGGAAGGTAAAAAGAAAATATTAAATTTACAATAAAAACTCAAAATATGGGATACTTCCTCTCGCCCTTATGGGTTTTAGGAAAGTCACACATTCCCCAAACTAAATCCTAAAGTAATGTAAATAAGATAAAGAAAATCCTAATTATATAAAGAAGATAATGGGAAAGGAGTTGTTTTATTTTAATTGGATTCGTTGCTTCAACCAAGCATGCATACGTATCTCTTTAAATAGAAATTAGAACCTGCACAATTCTCCCTTATTGCGAAGGGATTTATTTAGCCAAACCATTTTATCATGTTTTTATTAACTGATTAAGTTGATTGATTGATTACCAAGTTAAGTTAATTAGTTCAGATTTTAATTAACTATCATGAGTGAATCAATTAAAATCAATCAACTCAATCCTATTTTATTCAATCAATAAAAAAATGATAAAAGGCTAAGACTAAACAAACCCCTTTTGCAAAAAAGGAGAACTATGTGGATTTTGATTGTTATTCAGAGGGATACGTAGGCATGCTTGTTTTAAGCATCAAATCCAACTAAAATAAACAACAATCTTCCCCCTTTTTTCACCTTCTTCATATGGGCTAGGATTTTGTTCTGTTCTTTATTGTATTAATTTAGGATTTAGTTTGGGGAATGTGTGATTTCTTTAAAACCCATTCACTTGATAACATTCTTAAACCTCTCTTTTCTCTTGAACCTTGACTAAGGCTAGAGGATATATCCTCTATTTTTTGGATTTTTGATGTAAAGTTTAATTTATGTTTATTTTATTTATTGCTCTTTTATATTGAATAAATGAATTGTTCATACATCCTAAATTGTTTGTGCATTATGTAAACTATTGATAAAATTTATTTTAATAAAATTTATTTTAAGTCATTTTATATTAAATTTGCCAAACTAATTTTTTTCTAAATAAACCAAAGATCTAGTCCCCGAATCCTCTTTAGTAATTGAGGACTAGTGCACTTTTCTATTGAATATATAAATTGGAGTCAATTAAATGGGTTTTTACTTATATTTTTCTAAATTAAAATAAAATTAAGGTGGCGACTCCTAATTCACTTTTCAAAATCAATCAATCTAAACTCGAGAGTTCCATAGTGAGTTCAAAGGCAAATCGAGCATTTCAATCCCATTTAGTGCATCAGACAGATGCTCGGACGAGGTCTCATACTAACATGGCATTATACATCGGTATGCCAATTGTGAACCCTCAATTTTACACTCTCATCATCCAACCACAGCCTTAGCACTTGCTGAATTTAACACGTTATGCGGGGCTCTTACGGTGATCCCACTAACCGGTTAGTGGGCGGGAATTCGGGGGCAGCGCCCCCAAAAGAAATTTTTTAGCCTTCAATTACATTGCCACCAGACATCCAAATTTTTCAAACTCTATACCAATAATCAATCTCTAAAAAAAAAAAAAAAGAGAAACCTCAAAAAACGTGCCAATGCCACATGGCTACCGCAAAATAGGAGTGTGGCGCCGCACGCCTTATTTGCAGCATGCCGCAAATGTCTGATGTAGCACCATATAGGCCTAGTGCGGTGCCGCACCAGATTCTATGAGCTTTTGATTCTTGTGGGCCCCACTTGTATAGAAAATGACCTTTTTACCCCCTTTCAGTTCAATTTTCGGCCATTTCTCGCCCTACCCCTCATGGTCTTTTCACATTTTCATTATCTAAACTACCCTCAACCACTTTTTCTATAAATATGCCCTTCCACTTCTCATTTCAACACACTTCTTGAATTTGAGTATATTGTTATTCTCAAATTCCTCTCTTCTTCTCCTCCAATCACTCTCTAATTAATTAATTAATCTTTTTAATTAATTAATTACCTTACCCTAACCAAGTTAATTAATCTTTTTAATTAACTAAAACTCTTTTTTAATTAATCACTCAATTAATTAATTAATTAATCTTTTTAATTAATTAATTAATCACTTTTTTTTCAAAAATATTCCTTTTTCCAAAATCAAATTAATAATTTTTTCTCAATCCACTTTTCATCCAAATTAATTAATTAATCTTTTTAATTAATTAATCCATCCATCCCTTTCATCATAGTAATTAATTAATCATTTTAATTAATTAATCTTCCAATCCATCCAATCGCCCGATCCCGATAAAACGGAATTTTAGTTTGGTAAAATCCTTCGCCCACCAAAAGTCAAGGTATTAGCCTTTTTCCTCACTCTCAAAATACCTAAACCAAAATCAATCTGATCAACTTCCAAACCCCTTCCACTTAACCGTGAAACGAATTACGTGAGTTTTGATCCCCATTCAATGGGGTACATAGGCATGTTTGGAATCTAAATCCAAACCTCAAATCCAAATCTATATGAATCTCTTTTCCCTTTTTTTAATTAATTTGTCAATGTTTTATTTTCACTATGCATTTGTGTTTTGCCATATTTATACATTTTCTTTAATATCATCTTATAAATGTTATTCATAAAATCCAATTTTGAAGTCAAATTAAACTTAAGAGCCAAATTTTGATTATTTAAAACCAAAAACTTAATCCCCGAGCTCAACCTGGTTTAAGGCTAGTGATTTTATCCATGGGCAAATTAATTAAAAATTAATGAATTGGAGTCAACTGGGTTTTTCCTTAATTTTTCCATTTAAAAATAAATTAAAGTGGCGACTCTCAAAAATCATTTTTCAAAATCAACTAAATCCGAACCCAAGGGTTCCATCGTGAGTCTAAACCCAAATGAGCATCTCGATTCCCTCTAGTGAACTGGGCTGGTGCTCGGGTGAGGGCTCACACTAGTCAAAATTTATCTCCAACTCAGCCAAGTGACCTATAATTATACAATTTTGAAAGGTAAGTGACGCATCTCAGATAAAAAAAAATGGTTAATGACTAATTTGATATAAATCTTATAGTTTAATGAACTCCCTAACAATTTACCTTTTATCATCCTAAATTTGAATATGGATCCTTTATCAATGAGATATTGTGCACTACAAAAATGCTTCTTAATGCATAGCTGGGGTTATAGCCTATAGAAGCCTCCTAGAAGGAACATCTAGGACAATATGATAATGTTTGGCTAAAAAAGAAGAGCTAATAAGGACGAGTCATCATAGACCAATCATCAATATTTCTTAGCTAGCATGCCCTAATTAAAAGCTAATTTTGGAATCCCAAATCTCCTTACTTTCCAAAAATAAGAAGTTGTAGCCATAAAAATCCATGTATCCTCCATTATTCTTTCTGTGCCCACATTAAAAGTTTGATAGAATGGATTACAAGAAATTCCAACATGAATAGCAAAACAACTCATCATATAAGTAATAACTTGTGCAACTAATTTTAATAGTATCTCCTTACCTGTTTTTAAGAGAGTTCTATCCTTCTGCCCTTTGAGTTTTTTTGTTGGATTATTGACAACACCGAATCATCGCCTTTATCACTTCATTCGTTGCACTTCTTCACTTAAACAAGTGACCCGAGCCATGATCTTGAGATTCAAGGGTATTAATGGACTCGAGCTAATATGTTACTAGGTATAAGTTAGAACATGAGCCCATAAGGAATCACATGTGACTTCGGTAAGCGAGACTCGAGTATCAAGAACTGCATTTGGAACCAACCTTGGACACTACACCACCCAAATGAGCTTAAAAACCAACTATTAGGAAAAAGCTTCTTCTCATTTGACATTTTGATTTGACACAGTCTCACATGCACTATTTGGACTTTTTATTGCCATTTATCTTTTAATTTCTTAAAGACTTTTTGTCATTTTCCTAAAATGGCATCTTTTTGGAATTTGACACTCCCATTTCCTAAACTAGTTTCAATCCCACAATCATACATGCCCTTACTAGCTTTATTTTACCAAGTTTCTCACCCTTCACAATTAGCACCGCACCTTTCACCTAGCTCAACCAAACAAAACAATTGACCATAGGATAGCAGTATGTGCCCTAGTAGCCATATAATAGTTATGTAATCATAAATATTTATTCCCAATGGCATAATATATATATATATATATATATATATATATATATATATATATATATAATGTGAAAAGGGTTTCATATTATTAAATATAGTCCTTAAGTATTTGTAAGAGGATATATTCTCAAGTGTTGAGAATATGGGAGATAGATCACTTTTGTATAAATATTTTAAATATGTTCGTGGTCATAGGATTAATGATTGGACATCATTAATTTCGGAAGACCATCATCTTTGTTTGTTTTCTATAATCAATATGTGATACAAATGATTATAAAGGCAGTGAGTCTCATGCTGCTTGACATATGATATCGATACAAAGATTTGGATATTCATAGGATGAAAGTCGAACTATGACGTTAGATGATAATAATATGAAGATTTACTACTTGTCAATTATTCATCATCTAGGTCATAATAGTATATATAATCCTTTGACTTAAGGAATACTATATCTCATACATAGATAGTTAGGATTTATTGTTGCTTACATAGATGTACTATTCATGTACAGATATATGGCATATGGTAGTTCTAATTTGTTATGTATGGAGGTACGTGATTGCTAAGATAGAATTCATTACCTTAAGTAAACAAGATCTTATACTATCTGATTATTCTTGATAACTAAAGTGTTTGGCCAGAATAGTAAGATTTCCCTAGAAAGAGTTTCTAGTAGGAATATAATCTTTTCAAGAATTATAATTGAGATAAGGATATAGAATCGAGGTAAATCAGGGTTTGACGTAAACCATTACCCTAGTCGAGATTGGGATCTTTAATGAAGGGATTCTAGTGCATGATCATTTATGATCGATGATCCATGTGGTGCTTTAAGTTATCAACTATAAATATTCATTTCTAATTAGGTAGTTGTGATATGGAATACTAGCTGTCACTCACAACTTACGGCACTAAGTATGAAGTGGAAATTTCACATTAGTAGAGAAAAATATTTTCTCATTCCCATTACTAATTAGACATGAACCTAGAAAGTCACACACCCACTAGTGATGTCATGACCCATCTTTGAGCCATGATTGTCTTAGGGCATAGGGAGACTTAAAGTCACCTAAGCCCGTAGAACCCTCTTATAAGTTATTAAGTTCTGAAGAAAAACCACACTACCTTTACCCTAAGATCAAAACCAAGACAACCATTCCTTATCATTGATTACCATATCATTCATCTATAAGATAACATTTACCATTATTTTAATTTGCAACTCATTCATACATTACTCAGTACTTAGACTAAAGTAAAATAATACCAACCCATACACATACTATAAATATCCTAAATTACATCATTATTACAGACCTTAATAATCTATGGAGCTCTAGAGTGAAACTTTCAAAATATAACATAGTATATACAACGTAACACCAAAATAGCAATGCAATTTCCAAGCGGAGATGCAGAACTTAGAATTTACCTTGCTGATTTATCAGTTAGTGCTGAAAATAAATAACAACTATGGGGTGAGACAATGCTCAGTGAGTATAGAATAATATCAAAAGGTTAAACAATGGTGTATGCTCAAAGGTAATTCTTTCTAGCAATGAAGTAAAGTGGATCAGAAATTATTCTTATGAAACAATTTTCCCATATATATGTATCAAATATTATATCTTTAGTAGAACAATTCCTTTCTTGGAAACGGTGTATTTCCCCCATAATCAACCGAGTGGCAGCATATGCCTTGCTCACTCCTATATACCTCATCACACGTACAACTTATCAGGCCATATATACTAGGGACATTAAACCCTTCCCAGTTAGGGTTCGGATATTCTTTACCCTATCCATGATTCCATTACCATTGTGCACAATGTCTGATGTATTGCCCCACATCAGAGGGGTATTCTGCATATCATAGTATCATTATAACATTTTTCCTTTCTATCCACGAAATAATTCAATGGATAATATATTAATAACAATTAGGTTCTCATCATTGATCACATTATAAGATCAAAACAATATAGGCTCATTTGGCTAAATGCCATAAGGAATGTTTGATTCACTTATGCTCAATAATCAAAAGAGCAAATAATGCTTGCCAAAGAATCGCAATGCATTTCGAATTGGAAATGAATTAACATTTATGCTTAAAGCTCAAGTTGAAAAATATTATTAAGTACTCACCTCTTACTCCTTAGCTCCTATATCGATAAACTTAATGCAAACTATAGCGAGGCTCCTCGGTATCCTGAGCAATGCCTTTGCCTTTTGATTCTACAAACACCTCCAAACAATATACATCAATTTCCATTCCTTTAACCTCCTAACCAAACTCTAATCATTTCATATAAACATATCATTCATCAATGTCTTACCATAGGATTATGAATGAGAAAATTCATAAAAATGTTAATAAAATAATCTAGTATTAAGTCATGAACACTAGGACCAACTATTCTAATATGGCCAAAAACATAACTGCCCACGAGTGAAACTTCAGCTGTGCCTCCACCCATGGGAGGCTTTTGGATGAATTTCTAAACTTTCCTTATCACATGGCTGGAACCCTAGTGGTGGGGCCACCTATGTCTGCCCAACTTTTCTTGATCTTCTCATGCTTTCTTTGTTACCTCTTACTTATTAAACCCCAAATTTCACCCATTTTCATATTCCCTCATCTAACATGCAAATTAAGTCCTCTCTTAAATCTCTCCATCAAAATCAACCATAGAAATCAAAAGAAAAGTATATACTTGCTAATAACTTATCATTCTTAGGTTAGGAATAAGGAGAGAAACACTAAAACATGAAATCTTACCTTGAAATGCTTTGAATTCGGTTCTATGATGAAGAACAAGTTGAGAGATTTTAGCTTTTGGCGAGGGTGTGATTTTGATGTTAGGTTACAAATGAGAGGAATTTACATATTTTCACTTTATATGTGAATGAAATCAATGGTGGTGATTTAATCTCACAAGATCAATGGTCACATTTTAGCTTAAGATGGATGGTTAAGATTGATCAAGATGGATGGTTAAGATTGCCCTTAGGTGGATGGTGACTTCGCACCGTAATGATGATTTTCATAATTACCAAAATGCATTTGGACAAGGTGATGGGAAAGTGGATTAGCTTAGGTGTCAAAGTTGACAAAAATCAATAAAGATGGCTATCATCCAAATGGTGACTAACCTAACCTAACCTCATCCTAACCCTTAGTTAACTTATTCTAACCTTAGTTGAGTTAAGTCCCACCAAATTTGGACCTTGGTGGGCCAGCCAATCCATGGTCTTGGGCCTTGAGTCCAAGGCCCATTAACAAGCCCGTCCGAACACGTTTTTTGAAACTAAAAATTTTCTGTAGCTTTTTCCTTCCATTTCACTTGCCATTTTAAATCCTACATTCCCATATCATAACAAACTCAAACTAAGACATATTACCTTAAATTAACTCAAAAAAATGCACATGAACATTCACACTTCATAAAGATACACAATCACGTACTTAGCATCAAAAAGGGTTTCTTCATCCCATCACTATATCTTGGTACTATGTTCATAGAAATTTATACTTTATGGTATTATTATAACTCTAATGAGCTATGGAAACCTTGGGTATTACAAGTGATCACCTTTCAATTATAAAAGATTTACCATAATAATTAATTAAAGTGTTTAATTAATTGATTAGTGGTAAAATGATTAAACATGTAATTAAATTTACAAAGACTCTAACATGTACTGATGTTAAATCTAAAAAGTTTTTGACTCAATTAAATCTTAATTTGTATGTAATGCAAATGAGAAATGTTAAATTGAAAAATGACTTGGACTAAATCAAAGAATTAATTTTAAGCTTAGTGAAAACCTTTAACACATGAGATGTGTCCTAAGCCTATATGTGATATGGAAAAAAGGCAATTTAGGGGTTAGAAAAAATTCACTATTCATAAGCTCATACGATGCATTTAGGGGTTAGAGAGTTTTCTACTAATGTTAAAATTGCAATTATATCTTTTAGCTAATGGAAATATCCATTTTACCCTTGGAGGATAAAATGGTCATTTCATCATTTGAAGAAGCAATGTCCACCTTTGTCCCTCATCAAATGATGAGCTAAAGGGTGTTATGGTCATTGTGAAGACTTAAGGGTTTAGTCTTAAAAAGAAGTATATAAGTGTTATGTTCATGTTTTCTTCATAAGAGTTGAACATCATTTTCCATTTTTGATGCTTTTAGAGAGAAAGAAAAGATGAAGAAAGAGTTTCTTTAATTTATTTTTTCGATCTTTAATTCTTTTCTTTATTTTTTGTGAAAGTACAAATGCTTGCAAATTGAAAATGAGTTTAGTCCAAAACAAATCAAAAAGAAACCTTAACTTCCTAAAGGTTTTTGAGGGAAAATCTTGAATTAATTTGGGCAACCAAGAGAGGGATTCAATAACACCAAAGAAACCTAATGGAAACTTGAAGGCAAGCTAGGTATGGATGATGTAAAGGCTTTGCACTTAGGAAGCTCTTTGTTAAAGAAAGAAAAAATTTTTAAGAGGTCATATGATTACTCTTCTTTTTTTTTTTTTTTCCCCTATGCATATGTGTTTTATACATAAATTAATTGATTGCTTGAATGGATGTTTGGACCAAAATGGGTGAAGAGAAATTTTAAAAGGTTTGAAATTTCACCCCACTACCTTGCTTCCACTACGTTTGGCTCCATCATTCCTTTAATTGGTGTCAGAGCCACTTAATTTCTATGTAAACCTTTGTATATGTTGTTTTGGAGGTTTGATTTGGTTGAAAAGGAGTTGTTGAAGGAATGATGGAGCCAAATGCAGCGGAAGGAAGGTGGTGAGGTGAAATTTTAAACATTTTAAAATTTCACTTCACCCATTTTGGTCCAAAATTCATTCAAGCAACCATTTAATTTGTGTGTAAAATACATATGCATATAAAGAAGAAGGAAGAGTAATCATATTACCTCTTGTAGGTTCCTTCTTTCTTTAACAAAGAGTTTCCCAAGTGTGAGGCCTCTAGATTATCCACACCTAGCTCACCTCCAAGTTTCCTCTTAATTTCTTTGGTGTTCTTGAATCACTCTATTGGTTGCCCAATTTTGATTCAAGATTTTTCCTCAAAAGCCTTTAGGAAGTTTAAGGTTTCTCTTTGATTTGTTTTGGACTAAATACATTTTCAATTTGCAAGCATTTGTTCTTTCACAAAGAACAAAGAAGAGAATTGAAGATCAAAAGAAATTTTGAAGAAACATTTTCTTCCTTTTCTTTCTCTCTCTAAGATGCTTCAAACTTGAAAAAAATGGTGTTCGACACTTTGCAACATAAAAACTTGAAGCTTTTATATTCTTTAGAAGATTTAACCCTTAAGTTTTCGCAAAGACTTAAATGCCCTTTCACATTCTTCTAACTCACTATTTGGTGAAGGGGCAAAGTTGAACTTTGCTTTTTCAAATAGTGAAATGACCATTTTATTTTGTAGGGGCAAAATGGATATTTCCATTAGCTAAAAGATGAAATTATAATTTTAATCTTAGTAGAAAATTCTCTAATCCCTAACCTCATCATATAGGCTTATGAATAGTGAATTCTCTCTAACCCCCTAAATTGCCTCTTTTTTATATCATATACGGGCTTAGGCCACATCTCATATGTTAAGGGTTTTCACTAAGTTTAAAATTAAATCTTTGATTCTGTCCAAATCAATTTTCAATTTAATTTTTCTCATTTGCATCTTATACAAAATAAGATTTAATTGAATAGAAACCTTCATAGATTAAACATCAAGACATGCTAGGATTCTTATAAATTTAATTACATGTTTAATTATTTTACCACTAATTAATTAATTAAACACTTTAATTAATTATTATGGTAAACTTTTTACACTTGGAAGGTGATCACTATTGGGTGTGTGACTTTCTAGGTTCATGTCTAATTAGCAATAGGAATGAGAAAATATTTTTCTCTACTAATTTGAAATTCCCACTTCACACTTAGTCCCATAAATAGCGAGGGATAGCTAGCATTCCACATCATGACTATCTAATTAGAAATGAATATTTATAATTGATAAGTTTAAACATCATATGGACCATCGATCATAAATCATCATGTATTAGAATCCCTTCATTAAAGATCCCAATCTCAGCTAGGGTAATGGTTTATGTCAAACTGTAATGTGCCTCGATTCTATGTCTTTATCTCGGTTCTAATTTTTAATGAGATTAGATTTCTACTAGAAACTATTTCTAGTGAATCTCACTATCTTGGCCAAGAACTTAAGTGTCAAGAATAATTAGATAGCATAGGATCTTAACCTCATTTACTAGAGGTAATGAATTCTATCTTGGCAATCAATTATCTCCATACATAACAAATTAGAACCATCGCATGTTGTATATCCGTACATGAATAGTACATTTATGTAAGTAGTAATAAAGGTTAACCACCTATGTATGAGATATAGTATCCCTCAAGTCAAAGGATTATATGCACTATTATGATCTAGATGATAAATAATTGACAACTAGTAAAACCCCATATTATTATTATCTAATGTCACAGTTCGAATATTCATCCTATGAATATCCATGTGTTTGTATCGACATCACATGTCAAGCAGCATAGGACTCACTGACTCTATAATCATCTGTATCACATACTAATTCTAGAAAACAAACAGAGGTGATGGTCTTCCAGAATTACTATTGCCTAGTCATTAATCCTATGACCATGAACATATTTAAAATATTTGTACAAGAGCGATCTGTCTCCCATATTCTCAACACTTGAGAATAGATTCTCTTACAAATACTTAAGGACTATATTCAATAATATGAACCCCTTTTCACATTATGAATATATTATCGTGCGATTGGTGATTAATATATATTATTACATAATTATTATATGGCTCCTAGGGCACATACTACTATCAATTTTCCACTTGTACTAGAGTCATTCTACTTAGTATCAGAGACTCATCTTCTCAAGATGAAGTTTAACCGTTACTAATTTTTGACTTTAGTCAATGGTTTAACCAAGTTAATGGTTAACGCTATTTTTTGCGAGGCTAGAATGCCCTATTCCAACAATTGATTTGATAATATGTAGCAAATTTGGATTCCACAATGAAGTTTGTAATAACAATTTGCTTAGAAATTTTCTAGCAAATTATTTCTTCATCATAAATAACAACAATTCCAATGATAGACTATCTATCATTTATGTAGTAATATTCTTCATTTCTCAAAATTAAATCTTAAATACTTCTCAAGTACTTTAGAATAATTTTGATTATATTTCCAATAATTTAATCCTCGATAGGATTAGAATTTGTTAGTCATACTAACAACATTCTCGATGTTCGGCTCATTATACAACTCTTGTATAATTTAGATTTCTTGTAGTCATACTATAAGGAATCCATGGCAAACTTTCTTTGGGTATCTAGGGAATCAACCCTCAAAAAGTGGATATCAAAATTTTAGGAAATAAAACTTTTGGAATTAGCATATTGAACTTTTCAACATCTTTTCCAAATATTGACTTAGACATATTTAACATCCTCTTCAATCTATCTCCATAGATTTGAATTAACAAGAATGTAAAATATTTATCTCAAGTCTAAATGAAAAAAGTAATGGTAAAACCATTCTATAAATGCAAATGTATTAATACTTTTACAAACTAATGTGTTATCCATGTACCAAACTTGAAAGTGAGGATACTTCCACTATCCCTTTGTACATTAAGGATGCATCTTGTGATGATACAACTCATTAAGGTTTTGCATACTTTGGAACTTTCTTAAGACTCTAAGCCTTTAGATTTATTCCATGATTATGTTTTCTTTTATAGAGAAAGAAAACTAGTATTGACATCTATATGTAAAGCTCATAATCATTATGCATTGCTATGTCATATATAGCTATAATAGAATCATCTCATAATTTGCTTCATCATGAATGTACAACTTTTTTGCATTCATGTAAAAGAAATTATATATTTTCTTAAGATTAGATATTTTGCTATCTCATGATTTACTTTATCATGAATATACAACCATTGTATACTCATATAAAGAAAATCATATCTTATAGAAAAATTAGATATTCTACTAAACCTTTCACAGCTTATAAGGATAAAACATTTAGTTAGTTTTAGACTTTTCACAGTGTGGATCAAATTTTACTTTGATCATTTTATTGGATATTATTGGATGACATTCACCCAATCATTCTATCTTTCTCAATATGTCACTTTCTTGAATAAACACTTTATGAAGAAATAATATTTTGCTAACAACTCTTTGTTTATGCAAAAGATAGAAATACTATCCTAAACTACCTTTAGGATATCCAACAAACCTTATCTTAATTAGAATTATCTTCCAATTGTCTAACTTCAGCTTATCAATTAAGCAATATATCTTAAATCCAATTATGAGTGAGAATTTTGATATCTATCCATATCATATCATATATGAATTGGGATTATATAGACTTTGGAGAAGATTCTATTTAAGAATAATATGATATTATTTGTAAATTTCCATAAGGAAATAAACAAAACTTTTATAGTTCATCATCTATTACATCATATCATATATGTAGCAATTTATTCTTTTGAGTATACCATCATATATGGTTTTCCTAAAAGAATTATGATTATATGCCAATTTTATATTTAGGGAATTCCTCAAAAATTGGTAATTGAGTTCTCCCCACTTCGATTAGATCAAAGGGTTATGATACTCTTTCCCTTTTGTATAAAATTCCCTTAATATTTATTTTCATTTTCATCTTGAATTTCTTAAACATTTCAAAAATTCAAATGAACAATTCATTTTATCTACCTTTTTCCGAACGGGTCAAAATCATATATTTAGCTAAATAGAATGAATTAGGAAAAACTCTCACTAACCATTTCACAAATGGTATTGATGCATCTATATGCATAAATTCTAAAATTTCTTTGATTTCTATCCTTTTATTTAACAAAAGGTGATCTAGTTGTTTTTGCATTAGATACTACACTTCTAAGTTGAAACAAGTTCACACCCTGATGCATAGTGACAAATGTTATCTAACTAAGTTGTCTTATCTTCAGCTAAACAAACTAATCTAAGAAATCATAGTGGTTTTAGATTGGAGTTCTTTAGGCATTATCATAAAAGCATTTGGAGTTGTTTTGTTATTATCAACTTAATAATAAGACACCAACCATATAATTCATACTCTTAAGTTTATTACCATAATAAACCACGCAAACATTTTTCTAGTAATGAAATTCACAATTCCTTGAAGTTATAGAATAATGTAGCTTAAGTGTGGAATACATACATGATTTACAAAACATGATTTCCTCAAATCATCATTAAGTACATACTAGACATACAAAATATGATTTCTAAAATCATTATGAAGTATTCTAAAAGCTTTTTGGAAACAAACACTTTGCCCCTTATATTTTTCAAAATCACTTCATTTAACTCCATGCTTCCGTTGCTTACTCTGATCATGCATATGGCATAGAAGTACCTATATCATGAATCCAAGCAACAGATGAACTATATGAATTATTGGAATATAGTAACAAGAGATAGAATTACCTTCACAAGGTTGTCCTTCTTTTTGTCCTTTAATATTTCCAATACTTAGAACAATTAATTTTCCAATATTCATAACATTGACAATAGAAACATTTTCTTTTGTCAACTATAGCATTATCTATGGACTTGTCCCTTGCAATTTCCCTTTTAGGATTTATAATAGAAACTTTTTCTATTACTTTAAAGTGCATTTTCCATCTAATGGAAATTTGGAATGAATTTGAAGAATTAAACTATTTGAAAATTATTATTCATCAAAACATCTAGACTCTCTAGTTGTTTGATGAATTTAATCATCACATGAAAATAATTCTAATTTTAGTTTAATTAAAAAAATTAATAAGAAATAAAAGATGTTACTCATAATTTAAATTCTTTCATAAAGAATACTAGATAGAAAAATAGAAGAACAAGAAATTAAAGATGAAACATTTTCTTCTTTGATTTCTTTTTTGTAATTTCTTACTCTAGTTGAATAGTAAGAATAAGAACAAGAATGAAAAATATGGAGAAGACAAAGAAAAATAAAGTTATGAAGATCAAGAAGAAACACTTTCTTCTTTTCTTCCTTATAATTTCTTTTCCTTTCCCTTTTCTTTCTTTTCTTTTCCTTTTTCTTTCTTTATAATTTTCTTCATATTCAAATAAATAACTGCCTTAATATCTCATATTAATTAGTGCATTTATGTTCATCATACAACTCTTGTAGATGATGCATAAATACTTGGAGGCTTGTTATGCTCATATGTTATTTTTGCAACCTTTGACTTATAAAACAACCATATAGCATCAACCTCATCCAATATTTTATTTCCATTGCACTTAGAGTGATATGTTCCTTTGGAGTAGTCTTTTCTCTAAAAGACCAAGAAAAAATCAAGTTAAATACATACACTTTGTATTCAAATGCAAGGACCATAGATTTAGGCTCTGTGAGCCTAAAAGAATCAAATGTATTCGCAAGTGGGTTTGTCAATTTCATATTATCAAAATGCAAAAAATAACAAGATTAATAACTTATGTAATTGTGTAGCTACATAATGATTTGGTCTTCAATCAAAACAGTAATCCTACTAATTTGGTGAATCCTATACGTCTAAATAGGAAACAGAAATCTTGTTGCGGTAGATTTCTAGTAGATGATTGAATTCATATTAGATTATCACAAATTCCTCGGATACATATTGTCGTTATTAGAATTTTGATATCTAACAAGTGAACAACACTTGTTCAACACAACTCTTTGTGAGGTTCAGTCAATCTGGTTCCTAGTGTCTCCAACCTCAGATATGCATTGTCGTTGTTGGCTTTTCACATTAGTCAAGTCAAACTCATTGAACCAACAAGTATAATGATTATGTCTTAGATGCTCATTATCGTTATTGACGTACAATGTATCATATACTCATAACATCACATGCTTTACAATAACTTCAAGAAAACATTCAAACCAAATATACCACCCCTATGTATCCATAATCAATGGCATAATTGTTTAAATTTTTCTTGAATTATTGCTCCAATGGGGAACCATGACTCAATATTTTCTTTGGAAGATTTTCGGGCTTTATTGATTAGTCTCACTTTTCACATTATCAATTTTTAAGATACATCATATGCATTCATATATATCACATATATATTTCATAAAATGGTCAATATACACATAGGTGTGATCATGGATTCTACGGATCCACTTCCTAGCAATAAGGAATGTATATGGGATTTAGGTTATACAAATTACAAACATGAAATTATAACTTTTGCATCTTCATGCTCCTACTAGGTATCTTCATGGGTTGATCCTTTTCTTGTTCTTGCACCTCCATATCTCCATATGTACATTAGTAACCTTGGCATTCCAAGGTGAGATTACAAAAACAAAAAAGCTTATAGGCTTAATGGAATTGATTTACAAACTAAATGAGTAATTAACATTTAATTATGTCCCATCAAATAATAAAATTAATTATTACATGTCCACATTAGAAATCATACATTATGGTTTCTAAATCCATGATCAACCATTCATGCCTCTCAAACAATAACAGAACATATATATACAACAATTGCATTTATAGATATGTTGTTCATAATTGGAACATTTCCAAAATATCCATTTTGAATATCCTATATTCAAGGTTTCTATAGCTCAAAATCATATCTTAAGTCATAGAAATTTATTGGATTGAAAAATTAATCCAAAACTTTTTTTTAAAAAAATTAAAGTTAGGTATAGACATAAAGCAAATTGTGACCATTGTGGCCGCGATACGGATATCGCGTGTAACAACCCATATCTACCTTAGGAGTTTTAGTGACAAATTATTTGAATTTAGGCTTATTGTGACAAATTATATGACTATATGAAAATTCATGTGTGACATGATTTATGAGTTTGGGGCATATTAAATTAATTTTAATATGCCTAATATGAATTATTATTGTGAAATAAATGATTTGAATAAAATGCATTAGCACAAAATAATTTATTTTTCGTAAAATAAATTTTCATGTAAAAAGGCAATTTTTAAGCATAAAATAATTTTATGAGTATTTTAAAAATATTTTTAAATAAATATTTTGGGGGAAATTTTAATGAAAATAATAAGAAAAACATTTTATTTTTAATTACCTATAATCAGCCCTAAATTAATTAAAAAGCCCAAATACCCAAAAGCCCACTACTCTAAAACACTCATAACCTAGCCCATTAAGGGCAAACTTGGAAATTGCACCCCAAACCCTAATATATAATGAAAATTTTGGCTAGCACTCTCATTCTAGCAGCCATCACTCATTTTCTTGTATCTTGACAGAAAAATTCTCTCAAAATATTTCTCTCTACCGAAATTCATAAAAAAATCCTTCAAACTTGCGATTTCGCGACCATTTTGTAAGTTTTTCTTTTCCTTTTAATTTGCTATTTGATTTTTATGAAACTAATTTTGGGAAAATTATTTTGAACTGAATATTTACTGATAAAATTCAGGATAGGTTATTTCTTGAGAGAAAAATCAATTTTTCCATTGAAAGCACCAACCTCTCTATGCGATTTCTCCAAAGGTGAATCCTGTAACTCAAAATTAAAATTTTTATGCATAGACCATATCAAGGGGGGGCAATTCCTGCATAAATGATTTCTAAACTAATTTTTGATGTGCTTTGATGAAAAATATTGGATTAAATTATATCTCTGCGATGACTGAAAAGTTTTAGAAAACAAAAGAATTTGAGGTTTTTGTGCTAGAACTTAGAAGTTGAAAAATTCTATGATTTCTTGAACATGTGGCTGCCGATCTGCATATGGATGGATTCTAAACTGATATTTGTTTTGTTTAGATGAAAAATGGTGATTTAAATCATGTGTTTATATATTATTATAATGAATGAAAAGCACAAAAACTCATGATTTTCACCTAAGTCTTAAAACTTGGAATTTTTTTGTATAAACATTATCTATGGCTGCCAAATCATGTATGGACATATTCTAAATTGATAATTGCTATGATTGAATGAAAAATAATGGTTAATCAACTTGTTTACATATTTCTGAAATGACCAAAAAATACCAAAAACAAGAAAACTCATGGTTTTGTACCCTATAACCCAAAAGTTGAATTTTCATGTATGAGAAATACCATGTATGGATGATTCATGCGAATTAAAATTCTAAAATAATATTTGTTGTGTTTAAATGAAAAATCTTGGTTCAAACCATGTTTTTTCATATTTCTGAAATAGACGGAAAGTGCGAAAAGAAAAAGAATTTAGTTTTTACTTTGGTGATGCATTCGGCCTATATAAATATTTTTGTCCCAACGTTTATAATTTTTATGTGATGTGCTTTGTTGATTATTGACATGTATATATGTACAATAAATGATAAAATTACATGTTAGTTGAAGGTATGATCCTAGATAAGCTTAGATGCATTTTGGTATAAATAAGGTATACTTAAGGTATCTTAACCATATATTGTGTTTAGAATGCAAACGTGGTTGAGAAATATGGAACTAGATGTTATGATGACTTGGTGATGAACACATGTTATGAGTTGATGAAGTGACAATTGAATAAAAGAATCATAAGGGTTAAGCATGACACTTAAAAGGTTAATTGTTAAGTTGACATGTATGAAAGTGTAAAGTGAATTAAGATAATCATTAAAATGAATTGATATTGAGGTAATAATATTGTGATGACCTTAAAAGGGTATTGACATGATTTTAATGTGTTCTCATGTGAGCCTATAAGGCCTAAGTGTGCAAGACTTTTAACGTCAATGTATTATATGCATGTGACGAGTACACCTTTACGTGAACTCTAAGTGCATGTGTATGCTATATGTGCATGGGGTAGTTATGGGATAGGAGCATCACGAGTTAATAAATACTAAGTATTAAATCAAATATTATGTTAGAGTTTGAGGAGCTTTAGAAGTGCAAAGGGACTACGTATACTAGGAGCAAAGGAACCCCAAGGTGAGTAAACACTATGTTCATGTTACAAGTGTGAGTAAACATTATGTTTCAAATTACAAGTGCAAGCTATTATCATATGTGTACCTTTGACATTCTTTAAACCCAAGTTCACTTCCATTTTTAAATTGACTATGTGATTTCTTTTTAAGCTTGGGTTGCCAAAGGACATTTGGTCCAAAACCATTTTTGACTATCCAATGATAATACCTTTATGATTATTACCCCAACGTATATTCTTTCTGGAACTACACTATCATTGTATCTTTTGTTTGAAAGTTAAACCACTATTGTTATTGAGATATATGTTATTGTTGCCTTATGTGATCTTGTTAATTGTGATTACCATTAGCTCTAGCTATGGTACCTTTTTTTTTTTATGCAGAAATCCTTGTACCGATGCGACTAATCATCAGCTATGTGCTCCTCGTACTGATGCGAGTAATCATCAGTTATGTGCTTCTTGTACTGATGCGAGTAATCGTTGGCTATGTGATCCTCGTACCAATGCGAGTAATTATTGGCTATGTGTTTGAGTGATTATGGCAATAGCCTTCACTCTATGTGTTATGTGTTCGAGTGATTATAGTAGTAGCCTTCACTTTATGTGTTATAAGTGTGATTTCTGCAAACCTTTCTAAATTGCAAACTATGAATCATGAACTATAAGTTATGAGCTATGAGCCCTTTCTAAGGGATATGTGTTATTGTACAACCCCTATTATTTACTCATTGAGATCATCTATCTCACCCTTTTTCCTTGTGTGGTTCTAGGTGAGCATTATGAGGAGGCAAGGTGATGGCTCAAGTATCCTACTTCGCTTGGGGAATTCCTTGTCCAAGAAAATTAGTTTAATATGTTATGAGGAGTTATCCTTAGATGCTCTGGGAATATTCATTTTTGGATGTTTATTTTTAAATGTTATCCTTCAAGGTTTTAATTGGATTCTAAATATTATTTCCTTATGGATTATGTTTAAAGTAATTTTACTTATGCTTCCGCAACTGAAGGTTTTCAAAAAAAAAAAAGGGGGTTTATTTAAGTTAATGTAAGGGGTTTTTGGTACGGTCCTAGGCAATATTTGTATAAGTATAAGCGGGTTCTATGGACGTGGGTGACCTTATGTCTCCCCATATTCTAGGACCATCATATCTCTAAAGTTGGGATGTGGCAAAGGTGGTATGAGAGCTGTAGTTTTAAAAGTCTAGTATAGACTTGTCTATGTATTGGGTTAAATAAGTATAATCCTGAAGCATAGGAATTTTTCCTATCATGTCACTTGCAGTTTACCGCTAGTATAGTTCTGTGGAATCCCAATAAGTTATAGTTCTTTATTGTTACTATTTGTTTGTATGCTTTATGATTCTTTTACCAGATGACCAAGAAGACTATCCCTGCTCGAGGGCTATGACCTAGAGCACCATGTGTGGCATACAAGAGGACATGGCGAAAGATGTTAGAGAAAGCCATGCTTGTGATCTACCTCAAGAAAAAGAAGACTCCTGCGATGTGAATGTTGTTAGTTGATTGCTTGGCGACTTAGTATGGATTGATTCTTTTTGCCTATAGCATGATTCACTTTTGTATAATAGGAGAATTATTCATGCTATGAGATATATATTACATGATTATGATATGTGATAAGTGATATGTGACATATGCTATATGATATATGCTATGCGATATGTGATATGTGACATGCGCCTTGTGATATGATATGGTATGATGAGTACCTATGTTAAATGCATGGTAAATATGATAGTTGATAGTGGGGTTAAGTGGATTAGAAAGAGAAGTTGACTAAGTTTTGATCCAATTTAGATTAATGATTGATAGGTATAATGTTGTGAGGTATGAAATGCTTACATGTTACAATGGTTTGATATATGAATTAAATAGAGTTATTAAATGGTAATTTTGATTGATGCCAAAAGAAGAGGAAGGATATTTAATGATCAGTAGGAGAATAAAATGAATCAGTTACATTTTATATAAGTATACAGTATGAAGTAAGTGAAGTACATTAAGGAATTTGTGGCATAGACGCTACCCTATGACAAGAACAATAAGAAAGCTAGGGATTTCTCTATCACTTATGTAGATATCGAGTATAGTCGAAGGAAGAATTTTTATCTAGTGTGATTTAAAAATAAGAAGGTATTATTCCCATTTGAAGTTTTAGTACAAGATGCTTGATTGATTATAGTGCTGCAAATTCATTTGTGTCTCCATATTTTGCTAGGAGTCTCGGTAGAGATAAGGAATAAATTAATGAACCCTTAGTAGTGTTGATCCTTTAGGGAGAAATGATGGAAGTAAGGTTTGTTTAAGGATTGTGAGGTAGACATTGAAGGATGAAAACTTCTTGTATTGACTATAGAGGAAAGCAATTAAAATTTTGAGCTAAAGATGGGAGATATTGGTGTATCAAGGAGATATTTATGATTAAGGTTTACTAGCATAATCATGGAATGGATGAGTATACTTAGGACACCAAGGAAGGGATGCAATAGAAGCATCCCTAGTTTTTTTGAGAATATATGAGTAAGTATTGAAATTCGAGGATGAATTTCTTTTAAGAGGGGGAGATATAAAAGTATAAGTATTATCAGACTTGTAATGTTGATAAAAGGATAAGTATGATGTTAGTAGAGATTCCTTTGAGTATATAGGGTGCAATCATAGTATAAGGATTTGAACTTTTATCAGATGATAGATGTTAAGGCCATATGAATTGTAAATTTAAGGATCCATAAGGACTTGATCTATGAGGGTATAACATGATTTTAAGATAAAATGTTCTAGATTTGATTTGATTATTCACTTGCGTCCAGTGTGTCTGTCTATATGCACTCAGTTTTGCTTTATGAAATCATACATCATCAATCATACATCATGAATCGTGTCAAGCATTACATTAAGGTTGCATGTTACATGCAAGGATGAAAATGTTTTAGTTCTTATAAATGATTCTATGCAATTTTGAAAATTTAATAGTATTGAATATACTTGAAAGGGATTTGAGTCCTCTGATGAGAAATGTTTTAAAGTGTTATACACAATAATATTCAATTGAGGTTACTAGAAAATTTAGTAGTGATCTTTAGTATGGAAAGAATTTTTATTGAGATAACCTAGAATGACATAGATTTGGAGAGATATAAGAGTTGCATAGAGATTTCATTGAATATCAATGGTATTAGAAGGTTTATTACTTTAATATGGATAAGTTAAATGATTAGGAATGTGAAGTATAGCAAGATGTAAGTGGAAAAAAAATCTAAAGTGAGATGATATTACTAGCTCAATGTATAAAAATTATGAGGCATTAGGTAATTAGGTCATGATAATGACGTATATATTTTTTAGAAAGGGAGTAAGTCTGAAATAGTAATAAGAAGATTATTTGGGATTATAAATTAATAGGATGCAAGTTCGTTTGGGATATGATATATATAGGAATGTTTGTTAAGTTTAAATATGTTTTAATTGATAAATGATGGGAGTGTAGAAATTATAATGTTAGCAAGGTATTAAATACAAAAATATTTATTGAGGTTATAATAGATGAAGTAATAATTATTAGTATGGAATGGGAATTATCAAATATCAATTGGAGTTATTAATTTGGCACTATCTGTTAGATTCTTGTATGACTAATATGATAAATAATGAATAGAAGTGGTGATTAAGGTATTACTATAGATGTTAATAATAATAGAGATATAAGGAAAAGAACTGTTGGGATTACATTTGATTGAAAATGAAATTAAAGGTTCTATTACTTTATTTTTGAGGTTAAGGGGATACAAAATTATTAAGGATTAGTTTTAAGATTTGTTTGAACAAGAGATTAACATAGGTGTAACTTAAGCTAAAAGTTTATCAATGTAATTCTTTTTAATAGATTGTGAGTATGTGCCTTATTGTGTTTGCTAAGTTAATTGTAGTTAAATATTGGGTTTGAGTGGCACAACAGAAGTGTAGCAGATAAGTTAAGTATACTATGTTGTGCTATTAGATTTGGAAATTCGAGGACGAATTTCTTTTAGGGGGGGGAGGAGAATGTAATAACCCATATCTACCCTAGGAGTTTTAGTGACAAATTATTTGAATTTAGGCTTATTGCGACAAATTGTATGACTATATGAAAATTCATGTGTGATGTGATTTATGAGTTTGGGGCATGTTAAATTAATTTTAATATGCCTAATATGAATTATTATTGTGAAATAAATGATTTGAATAAAATGCATTAGCATAAAATAATTTATTTTTGGTAAAATAAATTTTCATGTAAAAAGATGATTTTTAAGCATAAAATAATTTTATGAGTATTTTCAAAATAATTTTAAATAAATATTTTGGGGGAAATTTTAATGAAAATAATAAGAAAAACATTTTATTTTTAATTACCTATAATCAGCCCTAAATTAATTAAAAAGCCTAAATACCCAAAAGCCCACTGCACTAAAACACTCCTAACCTAGCTCATTAAGGGCAAACATGGAAATTGCACCCCAAACCCTAATATATAATGAAAATTTAGGCCAGCGCTCTCATTCCAACAGCCATCACTCCATTTTTTTTGTATCTTAACAGAAAAATTTTCTCAAAATATTTCTCTCTACCGAAATTCATAAAAAAGTCCTTCAAACTTGCGATTTCACGACCTTTTCGTAAGTTTTTCTTTTCCTTTCAATTTGCTATTTGATTTTTATGAAACTAATCCTGGGAAAATTATTTTGAACTAAATATTTACTGATTTTTACTGATAAAATTCAGGATAGGTTATTTCTTGAGAGAAAAATCAATTTTTCCACTGAAAGCACCAACCTCTCTATGCGATTTCTCCAAAGGTGAATCCTGTAACTCAAAATTGAAATTTTTATGCATAGACCATATCAAGGGGGGAAAATTCCTGCATAAATGATTTCTAAACTGATTTTTGATGTGTTTTGATGAAAAATATTGGATTAAATTATATTTCTACGATGACCGAAAAGTTTCAGAAAATAAAAGAATTCAAGGTTTTTGCTCTAGAACTTAGAAGTTGGAAAATTCTATGATTTCTTGAACATGTGCTGCCAATTTGCATATCAATGGATTCTAAACTAATATTTGTTTTGTTTAGATGAAAAATGGTGATTTAAATCATGTGTTTATATATTATTATAATGAACAAAAAGCGCGGAAAGCGTGAAAACTCATGATTTTCACATAAGTCTTAAAACTTAGAATTTTTTTTGTATAAACATTATCTATGGCTGCCAAATCATGTATGGACATGTTCTAAACTGATAATTGCTGTGATTGTCAACCTGTTTACATATTTTTGAAATGACCGAAAAATACCGAAAACAAGAAAACTCAAGGTTTTGTACCATATAACCCAAAAGTTGAATTTTCATGTATGAGAAATACCATGTATGGCTGATTCATGTGAATTAAAATTCTAAAGTGATTTTTGTTGTGTTTAAATGAAAAATCTTGGTTCAAACCATGTTTTTACATATTTCTGAAATAGACGGAAAGTGCGAAAAGAAAAAGAATTTAGTTTTTACTTTAGTGATGCATTCGGCCTATATAAATATTTTTGTCCCAATGTTTATAATTTTTATATGATGTTTTTTGATGATTATTGACATGTATATATGTACAATAAATGATAAAATTACATGTTTGTTGAAGGTATGATCCTAGATAAGCTTAGATGCATTTTGGTATACTTGAGGTATCTTAACCTAATATTATGTTTAGAATGCAAACATAGTTGAGAAATATGGAACTAGATATTATGATGACTTGGTGATGAACACATGTTATGAGTTGATGAAGTGACAATTGAATAAAAGGATTATAAGGGTTAAGCATGACACTTAAAAGGTTAATTGTTAAGTTGACATGTATGGAAGTGTAAAGTGAATTAAGATAATCATTAAAATGAATTGATATTGAGGTAATAATATTGCGATGACCTTAAAAGGGTATTGACATGATTTTAATGTGTTCTCATGCGAGCCTATAAGGCCTAAGTGTGCAAGAATTTTAACGTCAATGTATTATATGCATGTGACGAGTACACCTTTATGTGGACTCTAAGTGCATGTGTATGTTATATGTGCATGGGGTAATTATGGGATAGGAGCATCACGAGTTAATAAATACTAAGTATTAAATCAAATATTATGTTAGAGTTTGAGGAGTTTTAGAAGTGCAAAGGGGCTATGTATACTAGCAGCAAAGGAACCCCAAGGTGAGTAAACACTATGTTTATGTTACAAGTGTGAGTAAACATTATGTTTCAAATTACAAGTGCAAGCTATTATCATATGTGTACCTTTGACATTCTTGAAACCCAAGTTCACTTCCATTTTTAAATTGACTATGTGATTTCTTTTTAAGCTTGGGTTGCTAAAGGACATTTGGTCCAAAACCATTTTTGACTATCCAGTGATAATACCTTTATGATTATTACCCAAACATATATTCTTTTTGGAACTACAGTATTATTGTATCTTTTGTTTGATAGTTAAACCACTATTGTTATTATGATATATGTTATTGCTGCCTTATGTGATATTGTTAATTGTGATTACCTTTAGCTCTAGTTATGGTACCTTTTTTTTTATGCAGAAATCCTCGTATCGATGTGAGTAATCATCGACTATGTGCTCCTCATACCGATGCGAGTAATCTTTAGCTATGTGCTTCTCATACCGATGCGAGTAATCATCGGCTATGTACTTCTCATACTGATGCGAGTAATCATCGGCTATGTGAGCCTTGTACCGATGCGAGTAATTATTGGCTATGTGTTCGAGTGATTATGGCAATAGCCTTCACTCTATATGTTATGTGTTCGAGTGATTATGGCAGTAGCCTTCACTCTATGTGTTATAAGTGTGATTTCTACAAACCTTTCTAAATTGCAAACTATGAATCATGAACTATAAGTTATGAGCTATGAGCCATTTCTAAGGGATATGTGTTATTGTATAACCACTATTGTTTACCCATTGAGATAATCCATCTCACCCTTTTTCCTTGTGTGGTTCTAGGTGAGCATTATGAGGAGGCAAGGTGATGGCTCAAGTATCCTACTTCGCTCGGGGAATTCCTTGTCTAAGAAAATTAGTTTAATATGTTATGAAGAGTTATCCTTAGATGCTCCGGGAATATTTATTTTTGGATGTTTATTTTGAAATGTTATCCTTCGAGGTTTTAATTGGATTCTAAATATTATTTCCTTATGGATTATGTTTAAAGTATATTTTAATTATGCTCCCACAACTGAAGGTTTTCAAAAAAAAAAAAAAAAGGGTTTGTTTAAGTTAATGAAGAGGTTTTTGGTATGATCCTAGGCAGTATTTGTATAAGTATAAGTGGGTTCTATGGATGTGGGTGACCTTATGTCTCCCCATGTTCTAGGACCGTCATGTCTCTAAAGTTAGGATGTGACATCGCAGGAGTAAAATATGAATCGTAGTTGTGATTCTCTAAACCAGCCTAAATAATGTTTATTCTGATCCATTCATTCACGGGTGCAACATCAAATTCGCGATTGCGATTTGCCAATCGTGGTCATGATTCTTGATTCATGAGCGCGAATTCTATGTCCGAGAGCATAACATTTGTGCACCAACTCATTTTTAACAAACTCAAAACGTTCAAAACAACATATACAAAAGTTTTACACAGATATTAAATGGCTCTGATACCAATTGAAGGAATGATGGAGCCAAATGTAGTGGAAGGAAGGTGGTGGGGTGAAATTTCAAACATTTTAAAATTTCACATCACCCATTTTGATCCAAAATTCATTCAAGCAATCAATTAATTTATGTGTAAAACACATATGCATATAAAGAAGAAGGAAGAGTAATCAAATTATCTCTTGTAGGTTCCTTCTTTCTTTAACGAAGAACTTCCCAAGTGTGAAGTCTCTAGTTTATCCACACCTAGCTCACCTCCAAGTTTCCTCTTAGTTTCTTTGGTGTTCTTGAATCACTCTCTTGGTTGCCTAATTTTGATTCAAGATTTCCCCTTAAAAACCTTTAAGAAGTTTGAGGTCTCTCTTTGATTTGTTTTGGACTAAACACATTTTCAATTTGCAAGCATTTGTTCTTTCACAAAGAACAAAGAAAAGAATTAAAATTCAAAAGAAATTTTGAAGAAACATTTTCTTCCTTTTCTCTCCCTCTCAACTTCTCTCTCTATGATGCTTCAAACGTGAAAAAATGGTGTTCCACACTTTGCAACATAAAAACTAGAAGCTTTTATATTCTTTAGAAGACTTAACCCTTAAGTCTTCACAAAGACTTAAATGCCCTTTCACATTCTTCTAGCTCACCATTTAGTGAAGGGGCAAAGTTGAACTTTGCCTCTTTAAATGGTTACATGACCATTTTATCCTTTAGGGGAAAAATGGACATTTCCATTTGCAAAAAGATGAAATTACAATTTTAACTTTAGTAGAAAATTCTCTAACCCCTAAACCCATCATATGGGCTTATGAATAGTGAATTCTCTCTAACCCCCTAAATTGCCTTTTTTCCATATCACATCTGGGCTTAGGCTACATCTCATGTGTTAAGGGTTTTCACTAAGCTTAAAATTAAGTCTTTGATTTAGTCCAAATCAATTTTCAGTTTAATCTTTCTCATTTGCATCATGTAAAAAATAAGATTTAATTAAATAGAAACCTTCATAGATTAAACATCAGGACATGCTGGGGTCCTTATAAATTTAATTACATGTTTAGTCATTTTACCACTAATTAATTAATTAAACACTTTAATTAATTATTATGGTAAACTTTTTACACTTGGAAGGTGATCACTATTGGTTGTGTGACTTTCTAGGTTCATATCTAATTAGCAATGGGAATGACAAAACATTTTTCTCTATTAATGTGAAATCCCTACTTCACACTTAGTCCCATAAGTCATAAGGGACAGCTAGCATACCATATCACGGCTACCTAATTAGAAATGAATGTTTATAGTTGATAACTTTAAACATCACATCGACCATTGATCATAAATCATCATGCACCAGAATTCCTTCATTAAAGATCCCAATCTTGGCTAGGATAATGGTTTATGTCAAACCCTAATGTGCCTCGATTCTATGTCCTTATCTCGGTTCTAATTCTTGATGAGATTAGATTCCTACTAGAAACTCTTTCTAGTCAATCTCACTGTCTTGGCCAAGAACTTAAGTATCAAGATTGACCATATAACATAAGATCTTAACCTCGTTTACTTGAGGTAATGAATTTTATCTTTGCGATCACTTATCTCCATATATAACAAATTATAACCATCACATGCCATATATCCGTACATGAATAGTATGTTTATGTAAGCGGTAATAAATGCTAATCACCTATATATGAGATATAGTATACCTTAAGTCAAAGAATTATATACATTATTATGACCTAGATGATAAATAATTGACAAGTAGTAAAACCCCATATTATTATCTTCTAACGTCATAGTTTGAATATTGATCCTATGAATATCCACATGTTTGTATCAACATCACATGTCAAGTAGTATGAGACTCACTCCCTCTATAATCATCTGTATCACATGCTAATTATAGAAAACAAATAGGGGTGATGGTCTTCTAAAATTAATGATCCCCAGTCATTAATCCTATGACTATGAACATATTTAAAATATTTATACAAGAGCGATCTGTCTCTCATATTCTCAATACTTGAGAATAGATCCTCTTACAAATACTCAAGGACTATGTTCAATAATATGAAACCCTTTTCACAATATGAATATATTATCGTGTCATTGGGAATTAATGTCTACTATTCATAACTATTTTATGGCTCCTAAGGCACATACTGCTATAAGTTGTTGCACAAATGTTATGCTCTTAAGCATAGAATTCCCACCCACGAATTAAGTATCGCAACTGTAAAGATGATGTCACGCTGGTGAACAAGTGGATCAAAACAAAAGTTTTTCAGTTAGTTTAGAGAATTGTGACCACTATTTAAATTTTGGGCATGCAAAATCTATATCGCGGCCGCGATGGTTGCGATTTTCATTGTGTCTGTATCTAACTTTAATTTTTTCCAAAAGTGTTTTAGATTTATTTTTCAATCAAATGAATTTCTATGACTTTATCAAATGGACTCCAATTTATTAATTTTGCAATTAATTTATCCAAGGATAAAAATCACTAGTCTACAAACCAAGTTGAGCTCGAGGACTAGGTTTTTGGTTAAATAATCTAAATTTGGCTCTTAAGTTTAATTTGACTTTGAAAAATTAATTTCATAGATGACAAATATTATATGACAATATCATGATTAATGCATGAATATGGTATGAGTGAAAAAATTAAAATAAAGCATTCATAAATTACATTAATTAAAAGGGAAAAGGAGAGATTGATTGGGATTTGGATTTGAGGTGGATTTAGATTCCAAAGTGCCTATGTACCCTATTGAATGGGGATCAAACCCATGTAGTTCATTCCATGATTAAGTGGAGGGGTTTAGGAGTTGATCAGATTAATTTTGGTTTGGGTGTGTTGAGAGTGAGGAAAAAGGCTGATATCTTTGTTTTCGGTGGATGGAGGGTTTTACTGGACCGAAATTCTGTTTTATCGAGACTAGATGATTAGATTGATTGGGAGATAATTAATTAATTAAAATGATTAATTAACTAATTAATATGATGAAATGGATGGATTGATAGATTAATTGATTAAAATGGTTAATTAATTAATTTGGATGAAGGTTGGATTAAGAAAAAAGATTAATTTGATTTTTTAAAAAAAGTGATTAATTGATTAGTTAAAAAGATTAATTGATTAATTAATTGAGTACTTAATTAAAAAAGAGTTTTAGTTAATTTAAAAGATTAATAAA
Organism: Reutealis trisperma; assembly: GCA_947687605.1. Lineage (NCBI taxonomy): Eukaryota > Viridiplantae > Streptophyta > Magnoliopsida > Malpighiales > Euphorbiaceae > Reutealis > Reutealis trisperma. Next base: position 481,785 of record CANTUT010000193.1, read on the forward strand.
CTTGGTTAGGGTGAGGTAATTAATTAATTAATTAGAGAGTGATTGGAAGGAGAAGAAAAGAGGAATTTGAGGATAGCAATCTACTCAAATTTAAGGGGTGGTCTGAAATGAGGAAATGGGGGGCCTATTTATAGGCCAGTGGGGTTGAGGGTAGTTTAGGTAGTGAAAATGTGAAAAGACAATGAGGGATCAGGTTAGAAAGGGCTAAAAATTAGGCTGGAGGGAGTAAAATGGTCATTTTCTGTGCAGGAAAGGGGTCCACTAGCTTCAGACAAGTGTGGTACTGCACCAGGGTCTGTATGACACCACACCAGAAGGTTGCAGCATACCACAGGTAGTAGCTACAGTGCTACATAGAGTTGATGTGGCATTCCAAGATTCCTTTTCGGTTGATTTTTGGAGGTTTCAGGTCAGTTTTTGAGACTTTCAGATCAGTTTTTGAGAGTTTCAAAGCTCAAAAAGTTAATCAGTTAGCTTCGATAGATTCAAAATTAATTTTAGGATAATTGAACAGTCAGTCTAAGAAAAGATCCGTTTAGTTTTGAAAAAATATTATTTGATATAGAAGGTCTGGTTAGGGTAGGAAAAGTGCCAGTGTTTGAAAATTAAACATCTTTGTACTAATATAACTAAAAGTCCATTTTTAGCTCTGGGGGTGTTGCCATGCTAGCTCTGCATAGCACACTAATCTTAGCAGGTGTCAAGCTGCAGTCGAATGATGAGGTGTAAAATCAAGGGTTCACAATGATTATTTTATAACTCAAGGTTGCAAAAACAATATATGAACATAACAAGACTCCAAGTAATTATGCATCATCTACAATAGTTGTATGATGGGCATAGGTAAATTGATTAAATATAAGATATTAAGGTAGTTATGTTGTTAGAATATGAAGAAAATTATAAAGAAAGAAGAAGGAAAAGAAAAGAAAAATAAAGGAAAGGAAAAGAAATTATAAAGGAAGAAAAGAAGGAAGTGTTTGTTCTTGATCTTCATAGCTTTATTTTTCTTTATCTTCTCCATATTTTTCATTCTTGTTCTTATTCTTACTATTTAACTAGAGTAAAAAATTAGAGAAAAGAAATCAAAGAAGAAAATGTTTCATCTTTAATTTCTTAATCTTCTATTTTTCTATCTAGTATTCTTTATGAAAAAATTTGAATTGTGAGTAACCTCTTTTATTTCTTACTAATTTTTAATTAAACTAAATTTGGAATTATTTTCATATGATGATTAAATTCATCAAACAACTAGAGAGTCTAGATGTTTTTGATGAATAATAATTTTTAAATAGTTTAATTCTTTAAATTCATTTCAATTTCCATTAAATGGAAAATGAACTTTAAGGTAATAGAAAAAGTTTCTATTATAAATCCTAAAAAAGGAAATTGCAAAGAACAAGTCCATAGATATTGCTATAGTAGACAAAAGAAAATCTTTCTATTGTCAATGTTGTGAATATTGAAAAAGTAATTGTTCTAAACATTGTGAATACTAAAAGACAAAGAGAAGGATAAAACCTTGTGAAAGTAAATCTCTCTTGTTACTATTTTCCAATGATTCATATAGTTCATTTGTTGCTAAAATTCATGATATAGGTGCTTCTATGCCATATGCATGATCAGAGTAAGCAACGAAAGCATGGAGATTAAATGAAGTGATTTTAAGAGATCTAAGGGGCAAAGTGTTTGTTTTCTGAAGAGCTTTTATGTAACAATCTACACCTACCCTAGGAGTTTCATGACAACTTACTTGAATTTAGAGCTATTATAACAAAATGTGTGCTTTTATGAAAATTCATGTGTTATGTGATTAATGAGTATATGGCATGTTAGATTAGTTCTACTATGCATAGCATGAATTATTATTGTGAAATAAGTGATTTATATGAAGTGTATAAGCATTAAACGATTTATTGCATATAAAGTGAATTTTCTTGCACAAAGCGATTTTTAAGCATAAAATAATTTTTATGAGTATTTTAAAATATTTTTTTAAATAAATATTTTGGGGGGATTTTAATGAAAATAATAAGAAAAATATTTTATTTTTAATTAGTTGTAATCAGCCCATAAATAAAATTAAAGGGCCCAACACACCAAAATATTCCTAACCTAGCTTATTAATGGCAAACTTATAATTTTGCCAAAATCCTAAATATAAAACCTAAAATTTGGCCCCTTGCTATAGTAATAGCCATCATTCTATTATTCCTCAAATTTTTATAGAAAAATTCTCTAAAAAATATTCTCTCAACTGAAATTCATAAGGTGTCTTCAAACCTTGCGATTTTGTGATCATTTTCATAACGTTTTCATTTCTTTCAATCTACTATTTGATTTTTATAAAAATAACCATGAGAAATCCATATAGGGCTGTATATTTACTGTTTTTATTGATGTTTCATTTGGCTAGGTGTTTTATTTGAAGAAGAAACTAATTTTCAACCATAAACACAACTCTTTCTTCGCACATCCACCAAAGGTGAACTGTAAAACTCAAAATTGGAATTTACATGCATATATTCTACAGGGGACAATTTGTGTGTTGAGGTGTTTTAAACTGATTTTTTTTTTTGTGTTTAGCTGAAAAATATCGATTTAAATAATATTTTGGTATATTACCGTAATGATCGGAAAGTTCAGAAAGCAAAAGAATCCATGGTTTTCCATCCTAAAACCTAAAATTGCAAATTTTCATGCATATGTTTTCAAAGTGGGGCCAATTCCTATGTATATATATTCTAAAATGATTTTTGTTATGTTTACATGAAAAATATTGATTTAAATGATGTGTTTGCATATTACTGTAATGATCAAAAAGTGCGAAAAGCAAGAAAAAATCTATGGTTTCCATAGAATATATGCATTCGGCCTATATAAGGATTTTGATCCTAATCTCTATAATTTTTGTATGATATATTTTAATGAGTGTTGACATGTGTATATGAATAACATATGATTTAATTGCATGTTGGTTGAAGTAGTAACTCTAGACAAAGTCTATAGAGGTTCGGCCTACCTAGGGTTTTCAAAATCCAAATTGATATGTTTTGATTAATATGTGCATATGATTAAGTGATATGGGAAATAAGTTTTATGATGTGTTAATTGTGAATAAATGACCTTGAATTGACTATGAGATGGATTATGTGCTTGGGTCAAAAGAGATGAGCATGACACTTTTAAGGTTATTTGTTAAGTTGATATTTATGGAAAGTGTTAAGTGTACCAAGTTGAACATTAAATTGAATTAATATTAAGATCATGACATATTGCATTTGACTTTAGAGAAGTCATAGTATGAGTTATGATGTGATTTCATGTGAGTCTATGAATGCTAGGTATACAAGAATTAAAGTCAATATGTTTTGTGTAAATGATGAATGCACTTCTAAGTGCAACTCCAAGTATATGTGAATGTTATATGTGCATGAGGTTGCTATAGGATAGGATAGCATAAGGATTAAGCAAATGCTAAGTACTGAATTATAATATTATATTAGAGCTTAAGGAGTATTAGAAGTTCAAGGGCTACAATAATTAGGATCTAAGGAACCACAAGGTGAGTAAACATTATGTTCATGTTACAAGTACAAGTTATCAAGTTATGTGAACCTTTGAGATTCTTGAAACCCAAGTTCCTTTCTATCCTAAATTATAATTATATGAATTCTTTATTAAGCTTGGGTTGCCAAAGGACAATTGGTCCGAAACTATAAATGTTCATTCAATGATGAGAAAGAAACTTTATAATTGTTGCCTTACCTTACTTTCTTTTTGGAACTACACTGTTATTTATCTTTTGTTCAATAACCTAAATTTCTATTGCTATTATGTTACATGTGATTGCATTCTTTAATGCTATTGTTATAAGTGATTGCCATTAGCTCTAGTTATGGCTTCTATGAACCCTTTATGCAAAAATCCTCATGCCGATGTGGGAAGTCATCGGAATCTATGCACATGGTCTTAACCTGATGGATAAGGGTAGTGTATCCACCTCAGTTAGAAAGGGTGAGTCTAGCCGTGGAGCTTAATCAATTTTATGCTTCTTTATAAGTTATAAGTTGGGAGTTGGAATTTGGTATGATGCCACCTCTCCCTTGAGTGAATGAGCTAATAAGCCGTCAACTTTATAAGTTATAAGTTTACAAGTTGATTTCTATGGTCCTTGCTAAATTGCAAACCATGAATTTATGAATCATAAACCCTTATAAAGGGATATGTGTTATTGTTCAAGTTGTGTTGTTTACTCATTGAGATCATCTATCTCACCCCTTTTCCTTGTGTGGTTCCAGGTGAGCATTTTGAGGAGGTAAGATGTTAGCTCAAGCAATCTACTCCGCTTGGGGAATTTCCTTGTCCAATTTTATTAGCATACCATGATTTGAAGAGTCTTTTTAGATGCTCAAGGAGTTTCATTTTTGGAATATTATTTATTTGTTAAATCATTTGGCATCTTAAATGTTTTTTTTCATATGGATTATATTTAAAGTGTTTTTAATACTATGCTTCCGCTAGTCAAAGTTTTCCTTATTATGGGATAATTAAGTTAATGCATGAGGTTTTGGTATGATCCTAGGCAATGTTATTATATGCATGAATGGGTTCTATAGGCGTGGGTAACCTTATGTCTCTCCATGTTCTAGGACCGTCATATCTTCAAGATTGGGATGTGACATTTTAGAATACTTTATGAAGATTTTAGAAATCATATTTTGTATGTCTTATATTTACTTAATGATGATTTTAAAATCATGTTTTGTAAATCATATATGTATTTCATACTTAAGCTACATTATTCTATAACTTCAAGGAATTGTGAATTTCGTTACTAGAAAAATATTTGCATGCTTTATTATGGTAATAAACTTAAGAGTATGAATTATATGTTTAAAGTATTATTATTAAGTTAATAATGACAAAACAACTCCAAGTGCTTCTATGATAATACCATAAAGAACTCTAATCTAAAACCATTATGATTCCTTTGATTAATTTGTTTAGCTGAAGATAAGATAAGTTAGTTAGATAACATGTGTCATTACCCATTAGGGTGTGAACTTGTTTCAACTTAGAAGTCTAGTATCTAATGCAAAAACAACTAAATCACCATTTGTTGGACAAAAGAATATAAATAAAAGAAGTTTTAGAATTTATGCATATAAATGCATCAATTCCATTTGTGAAATGATTAATGGGAGTTTTTCCTAATTCATTGTATTTACTTAAATATATAACATTGATCCGTTCAGAAAAAAGGTAAATAAAATGAATTATTTATTTGAATTTTTGAAACATTCAAGAAATTCAAGATGAAAAGGAAAATAAATATTAAGGGTATTTCATACAAAGGGGAAAAGAGTATCATAACCTTTTGTTTTGATCGAAGTGAGAAAAACTCAATTACCAATTTTTGAGGAATTCTCTAAATATAAAATTGGCATACAATCATAATTCTTTTTAGGAAAACTATACATGATGGTATACTTAAAAGAAAAAATTACAACATATATGATATGATGTAATAGATGATGAACTATAAAAGTTTTTGTTTATTTCCTTTTTGACATTTACAAATAATAGTATATTATTCTTGAATAGAATTTTCTCCAAAGTTTATCTAATCCTAATTCATATATGATATGGTATGGATAGATATCAATATTCTTACTTATAATGAAATTTGAGATATCTAGCTTATTTGAGAAGCTAACTAAAGTTAGACAATTGGAAGATAATTCTATTTAAGATAAGGTCTGTTGGATATCCTAAAGGTGGTTTAGGATAGAATTTCTCTCTTTTGCATAACAAAGAGTTCTTAGCAAAGATTTTATTTCTTGATAAAATGTTTATTCAAGAAAGTGACATATTGAGAAAGATAAAATGATTGGGTGAATGTCATCCAATAACATCCAACAAAATGATCAAAGTAAATTTGATCAACCCTGTGAAAAGTCTCAAACTAACTAAATGTTTTATCCTTATAAGCTACTAAAAGGTTTAATAGAACATCTGATTTTTCTATAAGATATGATTTCATTTATATGAATACACAATAGTTATATATTCATGATGAAGTAAATCATGAGGTAGCAAATTATCTAATCTTAATAAAAATATAATTTACTTTATATGAATACACAGAAGTTGTAAATTCATGATGAAGCAAATTATGATATGATACTATTATAGCTATATACGATATAGCAAAGCATAATGATTATGAGTTTGACATATAAATGTCAATACTAGTTTTCTTTATCTAGAAAAGAAAACATAATCATGGAATAAATCTAAAAGCTTAGAGTTTTAAGAAAATTTCAAAGTATGCAAAACCTTAATGAGTTGTATCATCACAAGATGAATCCTTAATGTACAAAAAGATAGTGGTAGTCTCCTCACATTCAAGTTTTGTACATGGATAACACATTAGTTCGTAAAAGTATTAATATATTTGCATTTATAGAATGGTTTTACTATTACTTTCTTCATTTAGACTTGAGATAAATATTTTACATTCTTGTTAATTTATATCTATAGAGATAGATTGAAGAGAAGGTTAAATATGTCTAAGTCAATATTTGGAAAAGATGTTGAAAAGTTCATAAAGGAATGGTGGAGCCAAAAGCAGTAGAAGAAGGTGGAGTCAAATATTTTAAAATTTCACTTCACCCATTTTTGGTCCAAACATCCATTCAAACAATCAATTAATTTGTGCATAAAACACATATGCATAGAAAGCAGAAGGAAGAGTAATCATATTACCTCTTATAGGTTCTTTCTTTATTAAAAAGCTTCCCAAGTGTGAAGCCTCTAGATCTTCCACACTTAGCTCACCTTCAAGTTTTCCTTGGTTTCTTTAGTGTTCTTGAATCCCTCTCTTGGTTACCCAATTTTGATTAAAGATCTTCCTAAAAGCCTTTAAGAAGACAAGGTTTCTCTTTGATTTGTTTTGGACTAAACATATTTTCAATTTGCACACATGAAAGAACAAAGAAGAGAGTTAAAGATCAAAAGAAAAATTAAAGAAATATTTTCTTCATTTTCTTTCTCTCTCTCAACTTCTCTCTCTAAAATTTTTCAAAATGAAAAATGATGTTCACACTCTTATTTAGAACATAAAACTTGAAGCTTTTATATCCTTTAGAATACTTAACCATTAAGTCTTTGCACCAAAAGACCATTCCACCCTTTTAGCTCACCATTTGATGAAGGGGCAAAGGTGAATTTTGCTTCTTCAAATGGTGAAATGATCATTTTATCTTTAGGAGTAAAATGGATGTTTCCATTAGCCAAAAGATGTAATTACAATTTTAACCTTAGTAGAAAATTCTCTAACCCCTAAACCCATCACATGGGCTCATGAATAGTGAATTTTCTCTAACCCTTAAATTGCCTCTTTTCCATATCACATATGGGCTTAGGCCACATTTCATGAGTTAAAGGCCTTCACTAAGCTTAAAATTAATGTGAAATCCCCACTTCACACTTAGTCCCATAAGTCATGAGTGACAGCTAGCATTCCATATCATGACTGCCTAATTAGAAATGAATGTTTATAGTTGATAATTTTAAACATCACATGGACCATCGATCATAAATTATCATGCACTAAAATCTCTTCATTAAAGATCCCATTCTTGACTAGGGTAATGTTTTATATCAAACCCTAATAGGCCTCAATTCTATGTTTTTATCTTAGTTCTAACTCTTGATGAGATTAGATTCCTACTAGAAACTCTTTCTAGTGAATCTCACTGTCTTGGCCAAGAACTTAAGTATCAAGAATAACTAGATAGTATAGAATCTTAACCTCATTTATTGAAGGTAATAAATTCTATCTTGGCAATTACTTACCTCCATACATAACAAATTAGAACTATCATATGCCATTTATCTATACATGAATAGTATATCTATGTAAGTAGTAATAAATTCTAATCACCTATGTATGAGATACAGTATCCCTCAAGTCAAAGGATTATGTGCATTATTATAACCTTGATGATAAATAATTGACAAGTAGTAAAACCTCATATTATTATCATTTAACGTCACAGTTTGACTATTCATCCTATGAATATCTACGTATTTGTATCGACATCATATGTCAAGCACTGTGAGACTTATTGCCTCTATAATCATCTGTATCACATATTGATAATAGAAAACAAACAGAGATGATGGTCTTTGGAATTAATGATGCCTAGTCATTAATCCTATGACCATGAACATATTTACAATATTTGACCAAGAGTGATTTGTCACCCATATTCTCAACACTTGAGAATAGATCCTCTTACAAATACTTAAGGACTATATTCAATAATATGAAACCCTTTGCACATTATGAATATATTTATTATGCCATTGGGAATGAATATCTACTATTATATAACTATTATATGGCTCCTAGGGCATATACTGCTATTAGTTTAATATGCTAATTCCAAAAGTTTTATATCTTATGATTTTGATATCCACATTTTGAGGGATGATTCCTTAGATAGCAAAAGAAAGTATGGCATGGATTCCTTATAGTATGACTATAAGAAATCTAAATTATACAAGAGTTGTATAATGAATCGGACATCGAGAATGTTATTAGTGTGACTAATAGATTCTAATCCTATCTAGGATTAAATTATTTGAAATATAATCAAAATTATTCTAAAGTACTTGAGAAGTATTTAAGATTTAATTTTGGCAAATGTAAAATGTTACTACATAAATGATAAAGAGTCTATCATTAGGATTATTGATATCTGTGATGAAGAAATAATTTGCTAGAAAAGTTCTAAGCAAATTGTTGTTTCAAACTTCATTATATAAGACAAATTTGCTACACAGGATGTTGCAAATAAAAAACTATTTTGGATTTTGCAATTATGAACTGTTTAAGAGTTTCTCCAGTTCATCATGAGTATCTCTCTGCTATGATAATAATGGAGCCTTAGCTTATGGCAAGGGAACTCAAGTCTCACATTAGAATCTAGAATATTTCGAAAGGCATTAAGATATTCTCAAATCAATTATTGCTATAGGGCGTTCTAGCCATGTAGAAAATAGTGTTAACCATTAACTTGGTTAATCCATTGACTAAAGTAAAAAGTTAGTAACAATTAAACTTCATCTTGAGAAGATGAGTTTTTAATACTAAACAGAATGACTCTAGTGGATGTGGGAGATTGATAGCAGTGTGTGCCCTAGGAGCCATATAATAGTTATGTAATTGTAGATAGTAATTCCCAATGGCATAATTTGTATATTCATAATGTGAAAAGGGTTTCATATTATTGAAAATAGTCCCTAGGTATTTGTAAGAGGATCTATTATCAAGTGTTGAGAATATGGGAGATAGATCACTCTTGTACAAATATTTTAAGTATGTTTATGGTCATAGGATTAATGACTAGGCATCATTAATTCTAGAGGATCATCACCTTTTTTGTTTTCTATAATTAGCATGTGATGTAGATGATTATAGAGGTGTTTGTGGCATATTTTCATGTTTTTATTCGTGTTAAATTAGGCATTTTGTGTTTAATTTGTGTCATATAGGTTAGATTGTGTTATTTTATTCCTCTTTTTAGGTTTGAGGAAGGTTAGTCTTGTTTTACAGAAATTTGGAGAGAAAATAAAAAATTCGATAGAATGTTGCACGGCACAGCAGGAGGAATGTCATCGCGGCAGCCCTTAGTGCCTTGCAGGAGCAGCCTTGGTGCCGGTAGCACACCCCCAATGTACATAGCAATGCCAGCGAGCCACAGTAGCTTGCTGTCTATCACCTACGTTCCCCAGTGCCTCGCTAAGACCTCCAGTGTGGTGCAACTACTTGTAGTATGCTACCTATGCTTGCACTAGCGCCACGCTGCTCTCCCTAGCGTCCTACAGCAGTTTGCTGCTTGCAGTCCACTATTTCTTAGCATCCAGCTGCTCTCCCTAGTGCCCCACAACATCACCTTTGAGTAGATTTGGTAGATTATCTGAGATTTTATAGGATTTTCAACCCTAAATTATTTTAGGAAAGTAGGAACAAAAGAAAAAGTTTGGTTGATTTAAGTAGGGTTGTTTGGAGGAAGAGGAGTATCTAAATTATGGGGAAATTTTTGGAGAGGATAGTATCTTCTTTTCTAGTATTCTGTTTTCTTAATTTTAGTTTTGAGATTTCCACACTTAGATTATAATTTCATTTTTGGAGAATTCGTTTGTGAAGAGTCAAGAGATTGAATCGGATAAAACGAATTAATCAACTTGGTTTAATTCTTATTTCTTTAATATAATTCTTTTTGGGGATTATTAAATTGATAGAATTGATTCAATGGATTCTTTTGATTATGATAAAATTATGATGAATTCATTATTTCCCATGAGCTAATTTCATCTTTGTCTAGGGTTTGTATGATGTGTTCATGATATGGAATTGAATATAATCTCATTTGATTATTTCTGTTATCCCTAATTGAATTGATTGATTATTATTTAACAATTGCTTAGCTATCAATTGTTTGGCTTGGGTTTTGAACAAATAAATGAGAGTTGAAGTTCAATTTTAGATTTCATTCCTTTAGGATCTTAAAATGAATTAGAAATACAAGTTTTAAGATTAGGTTTTAGTTTTTGATATATGATTTGATAGAATGATTTCTATGAATGTGATTGCTAATAGATTGATTTTTATTCTTTGAATTGTTAGAAACTAAGGCTTTAGAATAATCAATTGGATATATTCATGAACATATATGATTGATAAACTAAAAACAAATCCTAGGCATCATTCATTCATTGTTTTAAAACCTATTGCATTTTAATCTACATTTTCTTTTAATTTTCTATTTTGCAATTATTTCTTTTCAAATCATTCAAATTCTTTTCATTTAATTTGCTTTAAATTAAGTCAAATATTTCCATTTGCAATTCCTTAAGAGACACAACCTTGGGTGCTTTTGATATACTACAATTGCCCTGTATACTTGCGGGTTGCTTTTAGACAGTTTATTTTGAGGCGAACAAGTTTTTGGCACTATTGCCAGGGAGTTGCAAAGAGAATTTATTTGTTTCATTGTAATTTTTTTTTAGTTTTTATTTACATTAGTTTTTTGAGATTTTTATGCAAGGGAGAAGATCTTTGGAAGAAGAGCTTGCCCCTTTTATTGATAACATTCACAGGTTAGGTGGAGAAAGAAGAAGACTAGAGCCAAACAAGGAACAGGTTGATCTACTAGATCCCGAGAATCTAAGGATAAAAGATCAAGAGGCACAACCACACATCATGGCACAAGAAAGAAGGCCTATGAAGGATTATGCTAGGCCAATCATAGGCACTGCAAAATCCTGCATTAAACTTAATATAGCTACTAGAAATTATGAGTTAAAGAACATCCACTATAACATGCTTCCATCCTTTTATGGAGTGCCAAATGAGGATCCCCTTAATTTCATCAGGGAATTCTATTCCACCATACAGACCTTTCCTTTCCTTTATAAAGTCTAACTGAAGATTAGTTGAGGATGAGATACTTTCCTTACATCTTGAAGGACAGAGCTAAATCTTGGTTGATGACATTTACTCTCGATTCATTGACCACTTAGGAAAAGGTGTACAATAAATTCATAAGGAAGTTCTACCCTCACCAAAAGATAGCTGATTTGAGATCAAAGATTGCAACCTTCACACAAATGGAATAAGAACCTTTTCATGAGGCATAGGAAAGGTTCAAGATGTTGCAAATTTAGTGCCCCCATCATCACTATCCACTACAATTGCTTAATAAGTTCTTTTATGATGGGCTCACATTCCAAAGCCAAAGCATAGTGGATAATGCAATTGGAGGGGCAATGGGAGAGATCACTACTGAGGAAACTTATGACCTTTTTGAGATGCTTGGTGCTAATTCTCAATAGAAAATCATAAGGGGAAGAAGAGTGGGAGTTCAAGAAGGAGCTCCTGGTAAGGATATGGCTATGTAAATAGCTGAACTCACTAGACAAATCAAACTTTTATCCATAAAGGGAAACACACCAGTATAGTAACAAGAGGTATGTGGAATTTGTGGCATTTTTTGTCATGGTGTCAATGTTTGCCCCTTTAGTTTTGATGTTTATGCAGATGAACCAGAGCAAGCACAAGCTTTGGATGGTTTCTAACATAGGTCAAAGAATGACCCGTACTCTAATACTTACAACCAAGGTTGGAGAAACCATCCAAACTTTTCTTGGAGAAACAACAACCAATAGCAATAGTAGCCTTAGTTTCAAATGATGTAAAGAGGCCAACCATTCTAAGGAGAATCATCAAACCCACAATAGCAAAGGAGGCCATCTTTGGAGGATAGCTTGAATGCTTTCATTCAAGCCAGCACTAAAAATAAAGAGGCTAACAATAGGAGGTTTGATTCATTGGAAGCTTTAGTGAGAAAGGTGGAGACTCAAGTTGGGTGAATTGCAAGTCATATGCAATCATACTCACAAGGGAAACTCCCTAGTCAACTGGAGCAAGCTAAGGCCATCACAGTCCTTAGAAGTGGTAAGATTATTAATAATATTATTGGTACTAATCTTGATAATGAAAGTGATGATCATGTTGAGCTAAAAAGGGAAAAGAGCAGCAATGATCCTATTAGAATTCTAGAGGAATAAGAGAAAGTGAAGGAGACCTCTTCTCCTTCAAAGTTGCACAAGGTGGACGATCCATATAGACCGCCTATTCCATTTTTGAGTCATCTCAAGAATGATAAGCAGGATAAGCAATTTGATGAGTTGTTCAAAATGCTATCCAAGGTATGTGTTAATTTGCCTTTGCTTGATGTGATAAAAAATATCCCTTTTTATGCAAAAATTTTCAAAGAGTTGAATTCTAAGAAAAAGAGATTGGAAATGGAAGAAAACGTTGTTGTGTTTGAGGTAACTAATGCTGTACTCTAGCATAAATTACCTCCTAAAGCTAAAGATCCTAGTAGTTTTGTGATTTATATTAGTATAGGCAATGGTGAGAAGGCTAAAGGTATGTTAGATTTAGGAGCAAGTATTAATTTGATGCCCTATGCCTTATTTGTGCAATTAAATTTAGGAGAATTGAGACCCATTAAAATGTGTCTGCAACTAGCTAATAGGTCTTTAAGATTTCCTAAAGGAATTATAGAAGATGTGCTAGTGCAAGTTGGAGGGTTGATTGTACCTGTTGATTTTATGGTATTGGACATGGGTGATGAGTTGTCAAATAGATCAGAATTGCATATTTTGTTAGGAAGACCTTTCATGGAACAACAAATACTTTAATTGATGTTAAGAATGGAAAGTTAACCATGACTGTTTTGGGTCAAATTGTTGAGTTTTCTATTTTTAACAATTTTATTATTTTAGCCACATCCTTATATGAAGAGTGCTCCTTTGTTGATTGTATAGACACTATTGTTCAATAAGTTTTCTTGCAGGATGCTTTTGAGGATAAGCTAGAAACTGCCCTTACATTTGAAAAAGAAGCTGAAATCTATTTTCTAGAAGTAATAAGTAACATTGAATGCTTAGATGAGGTGGAAGTAGAGGAGTTAGCAGAGGAGAAGATTGTTGAGCTCCCATTGATCCAAAAGGGGGAGAAAGAACCCTCACCAACCTTAGAACTTAAGGAGCTGGCTAAGCACCTAAAATATGTATTCTTAAGTGAGGAAGAAAATTCACCTATAATTATTTCAGCATTGTTGAGTGAAAAGGAAGAGGAAGGATTAGTGAGTGAGCTAAAAAGGTTAAAAAAGGCAATAGGTTGGGGGTTAAGTGACATCAAGGGAATTAGACCCTCTATGTGCATGCATAGAATCATTTTAGAAGAGGGTGCTAAACCTAAGAGGGAGATGCAGAGAAGGTTGAACCCCAACATGAGTGAGGTAGTGAAGAAGGAAGTGCTAAAATTGCTTAATGAGGGAGTGATCTATCTTGTTGTAGATAGTGATTGGGTTAGTCCTGTTTATGTGGTTCCTAAGAAAACAAGAATCACAATGGTAAAAATTGCAAACAATGAGTTAGTCCCAACTAGGACTATCATTGGGTGGCGAATGTGCATTGATTATAGGAAATTGAACAATGCTACCAAAAAGGATCACTTTACCTTACCCTTTATAGATCAAATGTTGGAAAAGCTTATTGGACACTCTTATTACTATTTTCTTGATGGACTTTTAGGTTATTATCAAGTGGCAATAGCACCAGAGGATCAGGCCAAAACTACTTTTATGTGTCCTTTTAGGACTTTTGCTTTTCGACGGATGCCTTTTGGGCTATGCAATGCTCTAACAACTTTTTAGCGATGCATGATGTTAGTATTTTCTAACATGATAAATGACTTCATTGAGGTATTTATGGATGACTTTTCTGTTTTTGGTAATTCATTTGATGATTGTCTCAACAAATTAGTTCTTGTTCTTGAAAGGTGTATTGAGTGTAATCTTACTTTGAGTTAGGAGAAAAGTCATTTCATGGTGACTCATGGCATTGTTTTGGGTCACATTGTGTCGAGTAAGGGTATAGAGGTTGATAAGGCTAAAGTGGACTTAATTGCAAACTTACCCCCTCCTACATTTGTTAAGGGGATAAGAAGTTTTTTAGGGCATGCATGTTTTTATAAGAGGTTTATTAAGGACCTTTTTAAGATAAGTCAACCTCTTTGTAGGTTACTAGAAAAAGATTTTCCTTTTGATTTTGAAGATAACTGCATGCACGCCTTTAATGCCTTGAAAGAGAAGCTCACTACTGCACTTGTCATAGTTACCCCTGATTGGTCTTTACCTTTTGAGATCATGTGTGATGCATCTAATCATACGTTAGGGGCTATTTTGGGACAAAAGGTTGACAAATTTTTGAGAGTCATATATTATGCTAGTTTTACCCTTAATGATGCCTAAGTAAATTACACCACAATTGAGAAGGAAATGTTAGCTATTGTTTTTGCATTAGATAAGTTTAGGGCATATTTGGTTGCATCTAAAGTGATTGTGCATTTTGATCATGTTGCTTTAGAATATCTTTTATCTAAACAACATGTTAAAACACGCTTAATTAGGTGGGTGTTACTTTTGTAAGAGTTTGATTGTGAGATTTGGGAAAAAAAGGGGAGCAAAAATGTTATGGCAGATTACTTGTCTAAGTTACCCTTCTTGAATGAAAATGAACTAGCATTGAGTGATGTTCACAAAGATTTGGAGTCATTTATTGATGAATAGTTGTTTGTAGTTTCACAAGTCACATGGTTTGCTGACATTACTAATTATATTGCTTGTGGTGTTTTGTAGAATGATTTGATTTATCAAGACAAGAAGAGGTTTTTACATGTTTGCAAATATTATTTTTGGGATGAGACTTACTTGTTTAGAATTTAGAAAGATGAGATTATCTATAGGTGTGTTCCTAATGATGAGCAGTTGAGTGTTCTTAGATTTTGCCATGATCTCAGCTGTGGAGGTCACTTTAGAGGAAAAAAACAACTAACAAAGTCCTTCAAAGTGGTTTGTTTTGGCCTACTCTTTTCAAGGATGCTCATGTTTATTGTAAACAATGTGATAGGTGCTAAAGAGTAGGTAACATTGGTGAGAGGAATGAGATGCCCCTAACTAATTATATTGTGGTTGAAATCTTTGATGTATGGGGTGTTGATTTCATAGGACCTTTCCCCATTTCCTTTAGTTTCCAATACATTTTAGTAGCTATGGATTATGTTTCTAAATGGGTGGAAGTAATTCCTACCCAAACTAATGATACTAATGTTGTTGTCAAATTTGTTAAAGAATTTATTCTTAGTAGGCATGGCACACCAAGGGTGATTGTTAGTAATGGGGGAAGCCATTTTTGCAACAAGCTTTTTGAGAAGCTAATGAATAAGTTGGGAGTTAAGCATAAAGTGGCAACCCCTTATCATCCACAGACTTTAGGGCAGGTAGAGACATCCAACAAGAAAATCAAGGGAATTCTAGAAAAGGCAGTGAATTCGTCTAGAAAGGATTAGGCGGTTTGCCTTAATGATGCATTGTAGGCTTATAAGACAACATATAAGACTCCTTTAGGGATGAGTCCATTTTGGTTGGTGTTTGGAAAGGCATGCCATTCACCAGTTGAATTGGAACATAAAGCATATTGGGCTATCAGGGCATTGAATTTTGACTTGGAGAAAGCAAAGGAGAATAGGATGCTGCAAATATTCGAATTGGATGAGCTTTGAAATGAAGCCTATGAGAGCTCTCGGATTTATAAGGAAAGGACTAAGGGCTTACATGACAAGAACCTTGTTTGCAAGACCTTTGAACCAGGTATGAAAGTCTTACTCTTCAACTCATGGGTACGCTTATTTCTAGGTAAACTCAGAACTTGCTGGAGTGGTCCCTTTCTTATTAATGTGGTATTCCCCTCTGGAGCTGTTGAATTGCTTAACTCTCGCACAAATGAAACTTTTCAATTTAATGGTCAAAGAGTTAAGCCATATTATGAGGGTATGGAAGAGTTTAAGGGAATTCAGAGCATTTTGCTCAAAGATCCTTAGATCCTTCCTTAACATCCACTTAAGATGACATTAAAGAAGCGCTCATTAGGAGGCAACCCAAGTTAGTTACTTTTATTTATTATTTATTTTGATAATCCTAATCTATTTTCATATATATTTATACAAAAAAAAAAACTCAGTTTTAAAAGTCTTTGTTTTGTATTTGTTATTTTTAGTCACTTTTAGTTTAGGTTTATGCATTGGTTTGGTTGTGATTTTTGTGGTAATTAGGTGCTAGGGGATGAGCAGCAAAGGTTTTAGAGTTATGAGAATTCAGTTGGTGCAAAAAGGGATGTCAACTCTAATTGTAAAAGCAATAATGGGTGTGGCGTGCGCAGGAGCAGCCTTGGAGCCCGCAGCAATAATTGTCCAGTAGTAGGCCAATCACACGCTTCCAGCAGAGCCTCGCTAGAGTCTTTAGCACCCGTAGCAGCAGTTGGCTAGTGGTAGGCCAGGTGCATGCTCCAAGCAATGCCTCATTGGAGTCCTTCGCACTTGCAGCAGCAGTTAGCCAGTAGCAGGCTAGTTGCATGCTCCTATAAGTGCCTCGCTGGAGTCCTTGGCGCATGCAGTAGCATCAGCTACCAACAGATAAGCATAGTAGCATCTCGCAATGAATTCAAATGTAAACATTTATAATGCTGACCCTTGGTTACTCAACTACATCATGAGTTCAAATGGCTACTAGCATGATTCATGATCTTAACCCTTTATTGTTTTAAAGGGGTCAAGAACAGCATAATAGGTTTTAATTTTCAAAGCTCCTTTGCAATTTCTTTAGATTTTCTCTTTATTTTCAAGGGAAATAATCATACAACCTAATATATTGCATAATTCTACTACCCAAAACCAAAGTAACAATGGATAAACTTCTGTGCTAAAAATGTAACTAAAGTTTCAAACTTTAGGATTTGTAAAATTTGTCAATCCAAAATCCTAATACGGTTACCAAATCTGATTCACAGCAATAGATTAAGTCATTTAAACTATACATCAACCAAGACATTGCCATTCAACCATAATTAAATTATCAACCAAGGAGGGAAAATTTCATGCCATACTATTATCCAAATTCAATCGGCTTGACAATTACAATCAAACAATCACAAGGCAATCAATAAAACCCCTCCCCCACATTTAAGTAACACATTGTCCCCAATGTGTTATAGACAAATAAAAGCAAAAAGAAATAGAGGAAAGAGAAATAAAACTGCCCTGTCCTTGCCATCATGTACAAATTATAGGAATTCTCTATCATAATCCATGCCATGTTAAATATTGCTATAGACTGAGAGAATGAGCTAAAACAAAAGAGAAAATTCACAAAAACATGAACAACAATATAAAGCAAAATAAAAACAAAAGAAAATAAAAGAACTATAAAGTATAGTAATCCAAAACAAAAGGAAATGAAAAAAGAAAAAGAAAAAGAGAGAGGAAACTAGTCCTCTATAACATCATCATCTCCACCATTATCATCATTGGAGACATTATTGGAGACATCGATTGGAGTGGTAGTGTTGAAGGAGGTGGTTGTCTGGTAGGTTAGAACCCAAATCTCTGCCAATGCTCCATCATAGAGTACTCCATCCATCTATGATGCTCGACCTTATAATCAAGTCAAGACTAGATGGTGGCATACTACTGTTGCATCATTTTCATCATCTGGGTCTGCCTAGTGTGAAGACACTACTGTTGGAGATGAAGATGACCCATCTTACTCTCCATGCAATACAACTGCCACTCCAAATTGGTCATTTTCCTATCATCATCCTCTACAGCCCTAATAGAGTGGCCCCAGTCTCTGAATGGTGGGCTGGAGAAGAATGGCGTAGAAGTGGTGGTAGAAGGTCCAGCAGAATCTTAAGATCTAAGGATATCAGCCACCAATGGTGGAGGGGCAGTAAGAGCATCAAGTACTAGCATGAAAGTCTTGTAAGGATCCATTTGTATCAGTGTGTTCATGGCTAGATGCTTTGGTATACAATCTAATGTCATAGTAGGAAGACCTTCCAAAACTCCCAAGCCCTGAGCCAATCTTGTGACATACATGCCTCCAAATAACACCCCTTTAAAGCCCTTATTAGACTGCTCATAGAAAAAATAAACCAGGGCATAAGTGATATTACACTAGTGGTTCTCTGCCATACACATCAAAAAGAACAAATCTTGCTTAATAACCACACTGGTGTTGTCCCAGTGAGCACAAATGGTGTATGCCAAAAGATTATACACCACTCAAAGAGTGAATGACTAAAAGTTAGAAGCCTTAGACACTGTTGGATCATACCCCGCTGTCCCCAGGGCAAATTGTTGCCATACTGCCTTGGGTACCTCATCATTAGCAAAATCAACATCGGTGCCCTTGTAAACATCAGTGTCAAGCTCCAATGGTTGATATAACCCCATGGCAACCGCAATGTCATTGATGCTCAAATGGAAGTCCTTCAGAGCCAATCAAAATTGGAGTGATGGCTTGCTTACTCGAATGATTTTATTGTCAAACCAGAGGGAGCAATAAAACTCTAAAGTTAACTCTCGGTATGTGGGCTCCGATATCTTGAATAGTTACTTTTAATAAGATTGATTGACTAATGCTCAAATACCCTCTGCTTTACCAGCACTCTCCATAGCCCCCTAATCAAGTGTATGGGTTGGCTCAAAATCTTTATTAGCCAACTGCTTAAATTTTGCCCGAGACTACTTATCTGCAAATTGAACGCAGAGGTGATGAACAATAAACATGGTGTTTGGGGTTACTGCTGGTGGTAGGTGGCGAGAACTACCCTCACCTCTTGCTCTCTTGGTTGGAAGCTGGCCAGCCCTTTTGGATGTGGGTTGCTTGCGGGGACCTATTATCTGTAAAACAACAAGACTAAGCCACGCAAAACAACATAGCAAAATAAATAATAGCATGTTAGTTTAACAAAAAATTAGGCATCATAATGGCACAACAATGATCATTCCAAAGACTAAACACCATTGGCTAATGAACCAAACCTCATCAATTCAGTTATCCAACACCCAAACAACATAATCCAACTCCACACAATAATCCATTCAAAAGGATGTTCGCACACTTTCAACACAAGTATTTGGGCAACAATAATCATAGAAGTTCAATTACCCACCTTTAAAATCAAAAGAAATATGCAATGGGCAATGTTACTCTAGTTATCCAAGATTGAACACAAAATAGTTTCAAAAATTACATTATTTAAACCTTAATTCATGCAATCTAACCCAACCCATTGCATGATCTTTTGATGAAGCTCAGAAACATTGAAGTTTTTCAATCATACAGTAAGAAAAATTCAAAATAAATCAAAGGGAATAAATAATTCAAACCTATCAATGGCGATGCTAAGAAATTTCAAAAACTAAATGGTGAAAGTGCATGAGAGATGCCCAAAATCTCCTCTTGAATCTCGAAATCAAAGTTTAAATACGTGTGTGTGTAGTTTAAAGTGTGGAAGAAGAGAGGAAAGTGAGGGAAAATCAGAGGTGGAAATCTGATGTTTTGGGCGTGATATATATATATATATATATATATATATATATATTATTAATATTGTGGCCACATCCAAAGGCACGTCCGTGGCTGTGGGTGTGGCCACGACATAAATAACTAGGTGGCTATTGCCTCTTTGGAAGGTAAATGTCCTTTAAGTCAGGCCTTTGGCTTTGACTGTGGGTTAGGTAGTTAAAATGTCTTACCTCTGGATCTTTGGACAAAATGATAGGATCTTCACCCACAGGGACAGCCATGGGAGTGGGTCTTCCCGTGGAAACTCACTAGACTAAAAAAAATAAATTTAGAAGCCTTCGCCCATGGGTGTGGGATTGACTATGGGATCTTACTAGAACTCACCATTTTAAGTTACTTCACCCATAAGGATTGATAACGGTGTGGCTCTGGCCGTGGGAACTCCTAGATTTGCCATACTTAGCCAGTTTTCATCAATTTTAGCCCTGTAAAAGAAACACACTGTAAGTGCATCATCCTTATACAATTAAAATTAAACAAAATTAAAGAAAAACATGCCAAAACATTAAGAATGGAGAGTTGAGTCATCTTAGTTAGACCTTGAGGGTGATTTTTGTATCTCGCATCAAGAATCTCGGCGGGTCCAAAATTGATGGTCTCATCTTTTCTTCCTTTGGCATCTCAATAGTCTCAAATGCCTTGCTTCCCCTCATTGGCTTGCTAGCCTCAAGATAGGCTAGGTGTTTAATTGACTAAGATGCCTCCATGTTTTCCTGTTTTTGCATAAGACATAACTCAACTAGATCTTTATTAATAATGTTAGATAAATAATTCATAGTTTCTTGCTCTATCACATCATTACAAGAATCCATGTCATCAAGTGCAAATGGGTGTTCCATGGCATTTGGAATTTGAAAAATAACTTGTTCATCTCCTACCCTAAGTATTAATTTTCCATTATGCACATAAATGATGGCCTTAGCCGTAGCTAGTAAAGGTCTACCTAAGATGAGAGAAACATTAACATCCTCATCCATGTTCATGATAACAAAATCCATAGGAAAAATAAATTCATCCATCTTCACCAACACATCCTCAATAATACCCCTAGAGTATATTATTGTAACAACCCATATCTACCCTAGGAGTTTTAGTACAAATTATTTGAATTTAGGGTTATTGTGACAAATTGTGTGACTATATGAAAATTCATGTTTGACGTGATTTATGAGTTTGGAGCATGCTAAATTAATTTTAATATACCTAATATGAATTATTATTGTGAAATATATGATTTAAATAAAATGCATTAACATAAAATAATTTGTTGTACATAAAATGAATTTTCATGCAAAAAAGCAATTTTTAAGCATAAAATAACTTTATGTGTATTTTTAAATAAATATTTTGGGGGAAATTTTTATGGAAATAATAAGAAAATTTTTTTATTTTTAATTACCTATAGTTAGCCCCAAAATTAATTAAAAAACCCAAATACCCAAAAGCCCACTATACTAAAACACTCCTAACCTAGCTATAAATAAATTATAACATATTTTCAGTATTTTTATTTTTGCAGATTAAAATGATGTCACAATGATGCAACAAAATAAATGATGCAGGCGATGATATCATAAAAATAATGATGCAAGCAATTATTCAAGTTTTCAATCCATGAGAAATAAATTCAAGGGTTGGTGGCCAAAATTCAATGGTGGGTGGCCAACCTAACCATTTTGAATATTGATGATGGAATTCAATGGTTGGTGGCCAACCTAACCAATATTGTTGAAATTTTGATGTAAGAATTTTAATGAAACTTGAATACTTCCACTAAGCATGCCTATAAAAACCATGCTTGGCAAAGGAAAATGGCATTAAGAAAATCCATTAAAAAAAATTTAGAAAAAAAAAAAGATTAGTTTTCTTCTTTGTTCATGTTATTTTTATCAAGAGAAGTTATTGAAAATTGCCCAAAATCCTACATTTAAATAGCAAAATTTGGCCAGCACTCTCATTCCAGCAGCCATCACTCTATTTTTCTATATTTTGATAGAAAAATTCTCTTAAAATAATTTTTTCTACCAAAATTAAGAAAACACCTTTCAACTTTGTGATTTTTCACCTGTATTCGTAAGTTTTTCTTTCTTTTCAATTTCCTATCTAATTTCTATGAACTAAATTATAAGAAAATTTTTTTGAACTGGTTATTTACTGATTTTTACATATTTAATTTATTTTGGGTGAGTTTTTGAAAGAGAAATTTAATTCTCTACCGAAAATACAAATCTTTCTACACGATTTCTCCAAAGGTGAATCTTGTAACTCAAAATTGAAATTTTCAAACATAAATTCATTAAGGGGAGGTGGCTATTGAATATTTAGATTCTAAACTGATTTTTGATGTGTTTTAATAAAAAATATTGGATCAAATCATATTCTTACATATGACTGTAATAATTGAAAAGTTTTAGAAAATAAAAAAATCCAAGGTTTTCGCCCTAGAACTTGAAAGTTGGAAAATTCTATGGTTTGATAATTCTATGGCTACCAAATTATGGTGATTGATGTTCTAAACTAATATTTGTTTTGTTTGGATAAAAAATAATGATTTATATCATATGTTTATATGTTACTATAATGAACAAAAAGCACGGAAGGCACGAAAACATATGATTTTCACCCTAAACCTTAAAACTTGGAATTTTCATGCATAATTATGATCTATGGTTGCTAATTCATAGATGTGGATGTTCTAAACTGATATTTGCTATGATTGAATGAAAAATAATGATTTAAAACACCAGTTTACATATTACTGTAATGACAAAAAAATACCAAAAACAAGAAAGGTTCATAGTTTTGCATCCTAAAACCTAAAATTGGAATTTTCATGTATACGTCACACCTATTGTTGCTGATTCATATAGATTGATGTTCTAAAATGATTTTGGTTATGTTTACATAGAAAATCTTGGTTCAAACAATATTTCTACATATTACTGTAATAGACAAAAAGTAAGAAAAGTAAGAAAATTTAGGTTTTCTCTTTAATAGGGTATTCAGCCTACATTGGGATTCTTATCCGAATGTCTATAATTTTTATGTAATGTATTTTAATAATTATTGGCATGTATGAATGAATGATAAATGGTTAATTTGCATGTTGGTTGAAGGAATGACTCTAGACAAGGCTAGAGACAATTTGGCATACTTAAAGTATCTTAACCTTATGTTGTGATTGCAATGTGAATGTGATTAGATAACATGGAAATAGGTTTTATGATGAGTCAATAATGAATTGATGGTCTTAAATTGATGAGGAGATTAATTCAATGAATTGAGCATAAGAGATAGGCATGACACTTGAAAGGCTATTAATAAGTTAACATGTATGGAAGTGTTAAGTGTACTAAGATGATTGTTAAAGTGAATTGATATCAAGATTATGACATTATGCTTGACTTGAGAAAAGTATTGGTGTGATTTATAATATGTTTTCATGCGAGCCTAGAAAGGCTAAATGGGTAAGACTTTTAAAGTCAACATGTTATGTGCAAGTGATGAGTGCACATCTATGCGCAACTTTAAGTATATGTGAATGTTATATGTGTATGGAGTAGTTATGGGATAGGATAGCATCATGATTAAATAAATACTAAGTATTGAATTAAATATTATGTTAGAGCTTAAGGAGTTTTAGAGGTTCAAGGGCTATGAGTGCTAGGAGCAAAGGAACCACAAGGTGAGTAAACACTATATTCATGCTACAAGTGTGAGTAAACATTCTGTTTCAAGTAACAAGTGCAAGCTATCATGTTTTGTGAACCTTTGGTATCTTGAAACCCAAGTTCTTTTCTATTTTAATGATTTCTTTGTAAGCTTGGGTTGCCAAAGGACAATTGATCCAAAACCATTTTTGATTAACCAATGATAATACCTTTGCGATTATTGCCTTAACTTATATTTTTCTAAAACTACACTGTTGTTCATCTTTTATTAAATAAGCTAAACTTTTATTACTAATATGCTACATGTGATTGTATCCTTCAATGCTACTGTTACCTTTATATGTTATGAATTATGTTATGAGTTATGTGTGAACATGGCAGTAGCCTTCACTTTACATGTTTTGAGCTATGTATGGACAAGACAGTAGCCTTCACTCTATATTATGTTATGAGTCGATAAGGCAACAACCTTCACTCTATATTATGTTACAAGCAGACAAGGTAGCAGCCTCCACTCTATATGTTATGAGTTATAAGCTGATTTTTGTAAACCTAGTTAAATCGCAAGCCATGAACTGTGAATCATAAATTATGAACTATGACCTATGAAACCTTCTAAGGGATATATGTTATTGTATAAGTCATATTGTTTACTCATTAAGATCATCTATTTCACCCTATTTTCTTATGTGGTTCTAGGTGAGTAGTATGAGGAGGCAAGGCGATGGCTTAAGCATCCTACTTCACTTAGGGAAATCCTTGTCCAAGATAATTAGTTTAATATCATAAAACATAGGAACTTTAGACTCATTTTGGTTGCAAATGACATTAAAGGATTAGACTTTTGAATGATAGGATGGTATGTGGATGATAAGGAAATGGGTAACAGTTTTAAGACATAATGTGTGATGCTTACCTAGCATGAAATTTTAATGTGCTCTAATGATTAAAGTAGAATCTATATGACAATTAAAATAGTGGGTATACAAGTTAAATGATGCAATTTGAGAAGTTACAGTGAAAGGTACGGGAAAGAATTGTATAGGAAAACTTCTAACTTGTTTTAGGCTTATGGGCTTATTAGTGGGCCTTGAAGAAGGAGAGCCCAAAAATTTAAAAGGGAGGCTAGCCATGAAGGATGAAGAGCATCACTTTAGCTAAGCTAAGAAGTTAAATAATGGGTCAAGGTAGTAGACAAAGAATATGTAGAGTTGAGCTTTTGGGTGATAGTTTTTAGTCACCAAAGTTGACCAAGTCAAAGGCTTTATCAACCAAAACTCTTGATGCTTCTCCCATATGAGTCAAGATTCCATTGAACCACCTATCACCTTAGGATAGCTCTCAACCTTCGCAGAGAGAATCTTAGCCCTCCACCTTGACACCATCCTAACCATCCATTATGGGTAAAAACCTAACCATTAGATGTGGTTTGACAAATCCTCACCGTTCAATTCATTAAATATATAAGCGAGAATTATATTGAGAAATCCATTTTTCTCACTTTCTCTATACCTAAAATTCTCTACAAAAGAAGAATTCCCTCCATTTCTAACTACTTCAAGAGTTCTAGCAAGGTACACTAATTAAGGTGGGGAATTAATCTATCCTTTCTTTTATATTTTTAAAGTGGATTTTGGTGGTAAGATTGTGTGGAAAATAACTTGTGCATCACCTAGGGAGGTTCAGCCAACCTAAATTAATTATGCCTAGAATGTGTTTTTGAATAATCTTAGATGATGGGAATTGATTTAAAAGGGGGTGAATAAGCTTTGAGAACATTATTCAAGCTTTGGAAAGCTTTAAAGCATGAATATGGTTAAAGGAAGAATTTGGTGTTGTAATACTATGTGGTGGTGATTAGGTGACTATATGTGTTATATACTATCTCAATTTCAAGTTCTTATAATTAAATTAGGGAATAGTTAAATAATTTTGAATTTTCCCAAAGATGAGCTTAGATAGAACAAGTTAGGGTTATGGAATGATTTGGGAATTCAAGGTTTAGGCTTACAAGCATGTGATTGAGGGAAATCTAGCATAAAATAGAAATGAGTATAGTACAATTGATATATTTCTATTATTGGTTGCTAATTGTTGTGTGTTTGAAATGTGATGGGTGTAGAAGTACAAGGCAAGGGCAAGGAGGTTGCTAGAGGTCGTGAGGAACTTTAATTGACCAAGCATAATAGGCATTGGGAGCAAAGGAGTAAAAGTGAGTACTTTATAATACAATGTAATTGTGCCACATTATTTGCTATTATCAGTTGAAATGCTATTCTTGATACATAACCAAAAAGAGAAATATTATATATGTGTTGCCTAGGGAATGTGACCTTTGAATTCTAAATTTCTCCTATTGGATAGTGGGCATGAAAAACCTTATGCATTGATTTCATATTGTACCAAATGATTGATATATCAATTACTTGTTATCAACTACTTGATACCAACTTGAATGTGCCCTACATGGATACCTATGACTAAGCAGAAACCCTTTTTGGTGTGGAGAAAAACACCAAAACTTGTGCACTTGGTAAAGCCTGTGGGTAGGGTGAGCGTACCCAACCTCTGTTAGGGGGGAATGCCTAACCATAAGACTTGATAAGTCTTATGTAATGTGATATTTGTGACTGAGTAAGGCTTATGTCGCCACTTTACAACATATATGTATGGGAAGCTTTCCACTACCAAGACATCTCTATTTCTGCTAAAGTTGACCCAAAGTTCAATATGGCCAATTTTGGATAATATCACTCCATTATTATCCTGTAAACCTCATGATGACCATTTACATCACTTGCTTCTGCATTATATTATTTGGTACTCACTGAGCTTGTCTCACTTTATAGTTATTTGTAATTTTTTCTACGTTAAGGTGTTTCATTAGCAAGGTAAACCAAGTGATGCTTCTTATCTTGGAATGTGCTAAGATTTTGTGGAGATAAATTTATGACAATTTGAAGGTTTGCAAGTTAGAGCTCCATGGTGACTAGAGGCATAGTGTGTATGAGTATCTTGTGTAAAAACAAGGATAAATACTTGATAACATGTATTAAGTATATGTATAATTATGAAATTAGGCATGAGTGTAAGAATGATATTTATGAATATCCAAGAGTGTTATTCTATTTTCAATCATGGTATAACACATATGTATATTGTATATAATATTATAGTTCAAATAGTTCTTGGGAATTAGAAATGATTCACTGGTTTTGATCTTGGAAATGATGGCTTAATAAGATAAGCTAAAGATTAGGATAACCCTTGGTGTTCTATGGGTTTAAGTGACCTTATATCTCCCTAAACCCTAGGGCAGTCACAGCCTAGATTTTGGATCGTGATAAATATGTTATGAAGAGTTATCCTTAGATGCTCTAGGAATGTTTATTTTCGGATGTTTATCTTGAAATGTTATCTTTTAAGGATTTAATTGGATTCTAAATATTATTTCCTTATGGATTATGTTTAAAATATATTTTAACTATGCTTCCATAACTTAAGGTTTTCTAAAAAAAAAAAAAGGTTTATTTAAGTTAATGTAAGAGGCTTTGGTATGATCCTAGGCAGTATTTATATAAGTGGGTTCTACAGGCGTAGGTGACCTTATGTCTCCCCATGTTCTAGGACCGTCACGTCTCCAAAAATGGGATATGACAAAGGTGGTATCAGAGCCTATTTTTCCTTTGTTGCCATTTGACTAGTGTCAAGTTGGTGTTGAAGTCGTAGTTTTAAAAGTCTGGTTTAGACTTGCCTAATTATGGGATTGATTAAGTATAATCCTCGAGCATAGGGATTTTCATGTCATGTCACTTGTTGTTTATCACTAGTTTAGTTCCATGAAATCATAATAAGCTATAGTACTCTTTGTTATTGTTTACTTATGTGCCTTATGATTCCTTTACCAGATGACCAAGAAGATGACCCTTGCTCGAGAACCGCGACCTAAAGCACCACATATGGCATCCAAGAGGATATGGAGAGAAATGTTTGGGAAAGTTGTGCCCATGGTTCGCTGTAAGGAAAAGAAGGTGCCTAAAGAAGAGGACCCCGAGGAATATTTAGATTATGATTAGGTTTATGGTAAGATTCAGAAACTGGAGGATGACCGCTCAGATTTGAGAGAGGAAAACTAATGTCTTAGGCTTTTGGTTCATGCTTTGAGGGAGGATGTGGAGTTACTTAAAACTAGAAATGTTAAGCAGATGGGAGATCACACACTTGAAGATTCTGACTACTCACCATCTAGGACTTTGTCCTCATTGGGTCGCGTGCCAAAAAAGGATTTACTTTGCTATAAGTGTCATGGTTTTAGTCAAATCTCTACAGATTTCCCTTTTATCAATTACATGCCTGAGCAACTATGGGAATTACCTGACATTCATCAGGATAAGGGGCATAGTTGAGGTTTGCGCTAGTAGTTAATAACTTTTGTCCTAGGGGTATAAGACTCCTGTGATGTGAATGACATTATGTGATTGCTTAGTGACTTAGTGTGCATTGATTCTTTTTACCTATGACATGATTCACTTTTATATGATTGGAGAATTCATGATGCTATAAGTTATTTGTTACATGATTATGATACATAATACATGCCATGATATGTGATATATGCTAGGTGATATGTGTCCTATGATGTGATATTATATGATGGGTGCTAATGTTAAAGGCATGCTAAGTATGACATTTTAATATTAGGGTTAAGAGGATTAGAAAGAGAAGTTGATTAAGTTTTGGATCCAACTAAGATTAATAATTGGTAGGTATAATATTATGAGATATGAAATGCTTGCATGTTACAATGGTTTGATATAGGAAGTATATGGAGTTAGTAAATGATAATTGTGATTGGTGCCATAAGAAGTGAAATGATATTTAGCAATGATCAGTAGGAGAATGAAACAAATTAGTTACATTATATATAAATAAATTAGTATTATGAGGTAAATGAAGTATATGTTTAAGGACTATGAGGTAAACATTGATGGATGGAAACTTTCTATAGAGTCATTGGAACTTAATGTCCTAGAATTTGATGTGATCTTAGGAATGGATTGGCTATATGAGTATAAAGCTTATATTAACTGTAGAGGAAAGCAAGTAGAATTTTAAGTTAAGCATAGGGAGAAATTTATGTATCAAAGAGATACCTATGATTAAGGTATACTAGCATAGTCATGGAATGGATGAGTATACTTAGGAAGCCAAGGAAGGGATGCGACAGAAGCAGCCCCAGGGTTTTTTTTTTTTTTTTCGAGAACATGTAAGTATTTAAAATTCAAGGATGAATTTTTTAAAAGGGGGAGACAAAAGGATAAGTATTCTCAAACTTGTAATGATGATAAAAGGATAAGTATGATGCTATGCAGTTTTGAAAATTTAATAGTTTTTAATATACTTGAAAGGGATTTGAGTCCTTTAGATGAGAAATGTTTTAAGGTGTTAGATACAATAATGTTTAATTAAGGTTACTGTAAAATTTGGTAGTGATCTTTAGTGTGGGAAGAATTTTTTTTTATTGAAATAACCTAGAATGGCATAGATTTAGAAAGATGTAAGAGTTTCATAGAGATTTCATTGAATAGCAATGGTATTAGAAGGTTTATTATTTTAAAATGGATAAGTTAAATGATTAGGAATGTGAAGTATAGTAAGATGTAAGTGGAAAATCTAAAGTGGGATGATATTACAAGCTAAATGAATAAAAATTACAAGGTATTAGGTAATTAAGTCATGATAATGATATATTATACAGAAAGAGAGTAAGTTTGAAATGGTTATAAGAAGTCTATTTGAGATTATAAATTAATAGAATGCAAGTTCATTTAGGATATGATATATATAGGAATGTTTGTTAACTTTAAATATGTTTTAATTGATGAATGAAGGGAGTGTAGAAATTGTAATGTTAACAAGGTATTAAATACAAAAATATCTATTGAGGTTGTAATAGATTAAGTAATAATTATTAATATGGAAAGAGAATTATCAAATATCAATTGGAGTTATTAAATTGGAATTATCTGTTGGATTCTTATATGACTATTGAATAAATGAAAGTATTTATTGAGGTTATAATAGATTAAGTAATAATTATTAATATGAAAATAGAATTATAGAATATCAATTGGAGTTATTAATTTGAAATTATCTGTTGGATACTTATATGACTAATGTGATAAATAATGAATGGAAGTGGTGATTAAGGTATTAGTATAGATGTTAATATTAATAGAGATATAAGGAAAATAAATGCTTGGGATATATGTGATTAAAAGTGAAATTGAAGGTTCTATTACTTTTGTTTAAGGTTAAGGGATACAAATTATTAAGGATTAGTTCTAAGATTTGTTCAAACAAGAGATTAACATAGATGTAGCTTAAGTTGAAAGTTTATTAGTGTGATTTTTAATAGATTGTGAGTATGTGCCTTACTATATTTGATATGTTAATTGTAGTTAGATATTGTGTTTGAGTGGCGCAGTAGAAGCATGGCGGAGAAATTAAGTAGAGTGTGTTGTGCTATTAGATTTGGAAATTTAAGGATGAATTTCTTTTAAGGGAGGGGAGAATGTAACAACCCACATCTACCCTAGGAGATTTAGTGACAAATTATTTGAATTTAGGGTTATTATGACAAATTATTTGAATTTAGGGTTATTGTGTGACTATATGAAAATTCATGTATGACGTGATTTATGAGTTTGGGGCACGTTAAATTAATTTTAATATGCCTAATATGAATTATTATTGTGAAATAAATGATTTAAATAAAATGCATTAGCATAAAATAATTTATTATATAAGCTATATTGTTTACTCATTAAGATCATCTATCTCACCGCTTTTCTTTGTATGGTTCTAGGTGAGTGTTATGAGGAGGCAAGGTGATGGTTCAAGCAATCTACTCCGCTTGAGGAATTTTCTTTGTCCAAGTTTATTAGCATAATGTGATTGAAGAGTCTTTTTAGATGCTCCGAGAGTTTCATTTTTGGAATGTTAGTTATTTCATAATTTATTTGGAGTCTTAAATGTTCTTTTAGTATGGATTGTATCTAAACATATTTTCTTTAAATTATGCTTCTGCTAGTTAAAGTTTTCCTTATTATTGGATAATCAAATTAATGCATGAGGTTTTAGTAAGATCCTAGGCAATGTTATTTTGTACATGAGTGGGTTCTATGGGCGTGGGTGACCTTATGTCTCCCCATGTTTTAGGACCCTCATATCTCAGAAATTGGGATGTGACATTATGTGCATGTGATGAGTGCAATTCCAAGTATATGTGAATGTTATATATGCATAGGGTAGTTATAAGATAGGATAGCATGATGTTAAGTAAATGCTAAGTATTGAATTGTAATATATGTTAGAGCTTGAGGACTATTAGAAGTTCAAGGGCTACAAGCAACTAGGAGCCAAGGAACCACAAGGTGAGTAAACATTATATTCATGTTACAAGTACAAGTTATCATGATATGTGAACCTTTGAGATTTTTGAAACCCAAATTCCTTTCTATTTTCAATTATTACTATATGATTTCTTTGGTAAGCTTGGGTTGCCAAAGGACAATTGGTCCAAAACTACTATTGTTTATTCAATGATAAGGAAGTATCTTTATGATTGTTGCCTTACCTTACTTTCTTTCTAGAGCCACACTATTAATTATCTTTTGTTCAATAAGCTAAACCTCTAATGCTATTATGTTACATGTGATTGGATTCTTCAATGATATTGTTACAAGTGATTGCCATTAGTTTTAGCTATGGTACTTATGAACCCTTTATGCAAAAATCCTGGTGCCGATGCAGGAAATCATCAGTACCTGTACATATGGTCTAAACTCGATGGATAGGGATAGTGTATCCACCTCAGCTAGCAAGGGCAGTTCAAGTCGTGGGGCTTGATTAGCTTCACACTCTTTACAAGTTGGGAGTTGAAATTTGGTATGATGCCACCTCTCCCTTTTACAAGTTTTAAGTGAATAAGGTAATAGCCGTCACTCTACAAGTTACAAGTTATAAGTTGATTTCTGTGAACCTTGCTAAATTGCAAACCATGAATTATGAATTATGAACCCTTATAAAAGGATATGTGTTATTTTTCAAGTTGTATTGTTTACTCATTGAGATCATCTATCTCACCCCTTTTTCCTTGTGTGGTTTTAGGTAAGCATTATGAAGAGATAAAGTGATAGCTCAAGCAATCTACTCTGCTTGGGGAATTTCCTTGTCTAAGTCTATTGTCTTTCTATGATATGAGGAGTCCCTCTTAGATTCTTAGGGAGTTTTATTTTGGAATATTATTCATTTGATAATTTATTTGCAGCCTTAATGGTTATTTTTCTTATGGATTGTATTTAAATTATTTTAAAATATTCTTCTGCAACTAAAGTTTTTCCTTTATTATTGGTTGTTTAAGTTAATGCATGGAGTTTTGGTACTATCCTAAGCAGTGTTTATATATGCTTGAGTGGGTTCTACAAGCGTGGGTGACCTTGTGTCTCCCCATGTTCTAGGACCGTCATATCTCTAAAAATTGGGATGTGACACATCACTTCAACCTCTTTCTCTTAATCTATGTCATCCAAGTCTACTATCTCTTCTACAAAAGCTAGTTCCTGCTCCTCCTTTTGCTTTTGTATCAAAGTTCTCTCTTGCTCTAGATCAAATTCAAGTAGATTTGAGGAACTAGCTCTAGTCATAAACAGAAAAAGGTATCTAAAATGACAGTCAATAAGCAAGAACAATTATTAAAAACAAATAAAATAAAAGCTAAATCAATAATCTCTATTATACTGCTAATAGTGCTAATTAACTACTAGCAATGACACCAAAAGCTTGATTGCTTTAAACGTTGTTGCAAGTGCACGGGTCGATCAAGTAATATAGTAATGAGATAAAAGTATCATTCCACTAAAGACTAATGACAAATACTAATATTGTTTAGCGAATCAATAGTTGGAGATAACAATTAAAATAAAATGACTAATTTAACTAAATAAAACTAAATTAAGGAAAACAATGAGAAATTTGCAAAGATAATAATGGAGAAGACTACCTAGATATTGATTCCTCCTAGCCCCTATTTGCAATCCATGAATAGTAAACTAATTAAATCAAACATCAAATTGAATTGGCATTCCATAAATTTAGATTAAAACCTCTCTTGAGCTATTTAATCCCTAATCCCTAGGTAGAGTGTAAGGAATCTCTTCTCAATACACTATTAAATAGTTCATGCTTTAAGAACAAGGAATAAAATACCAAAGGGATTTATAGGCCTATCTCTAGAACCCCAAGCAACCCTCAATCCTAATGAGTGTTCTATTCATATCAAGCTTTCTCAAGTCAATAATATGAAAACAAGCATTCAATCAACAAACAAGCTATTGTCAATTAGAATTAACCAAATAAGCATCAAAAGGATAAAACAATTAATGGATAATTTAATTGATGTTAAAACTATTCAATCCATACAAAATGATCTAGGGTTCATCGAATATCTAGGTAGAAACAGATTTACTTCATGCTAGATAAGAAAAATAGAGGAAGTAAGGAAGAAGAAAAGAAGCCCAAATAATTCATGACGAATGATCTAAGAATCTTTGCTTCGATCTTTGATTCTAACTTTAAATCTAGTGGATCTTGGGTCTTCATCTTCAATTCCTGTTGCAAAACCTCTGAATTTACTTAGAAAAGTTAGCTCTCTATGATAGAATTTTAGATCCCTAAAAATTTGTGCAAAAATTGCTTATATACTTTAATAGAATTGCTCCCGTGCCCAGCCACATGCCTATGAGCTTAGTATTAGAAACATCCTGGATGCTAACTTTTAGACAGTAGCTTGTTCTTCTTACCACACGGGCACTGCTATGCCTATGAGCTTACACATGGGATAAACTCTTTTTGGCTTTTGCCTTGTCAAAATGATCCATCTTTTGCACTAAACTCTATCATTCTTTTGTACTATCATCTCATGGCATGTCAAAACACAAAGTTCCTGAAAAGAACCAAAAGCAACACTAAAACAAACAAATCAAACTCAATTTTAAGCATAAATCATGATAAATAAGGAGGTAAATATAGGCATTCATGCACTTATCACATATATATCATAAAATGAACACTTTACATAGGTATGATCATGGACTAATGGGCCTAATTCCTAGCCACAATGAATGGGTAAAGGTTTTAGGTTTATCAAATTACAAACATTCAAGGACTACAACTAGTGAGTCTTCATGCTTCCACTAGGCATCTTTATTGGTTAAGTCTCCTCTTGATCTTACATCTCTATATCCTTTATGTTTACATTGTTATCCTTGGCATACCAAGATGAGATTACAAATAAAGAGAGCTCAAAGGCTCAATGAATTGAATATATAACCTAAACTAGTAATTAACAATTAATTACAACCCTTTCATATAATAAAAGAATATTACATACCCATCATAAGAAACATACATTATGGTTCTAGTCCATGATCATCCATTCGTGCCCCTCAAACACATAACATAAACATAAGAATTAGATTTATTAATGTGTTGTCCTCTTACTTTTGGAACATTTCCAAAATTTTGAAACATTTTCAAAAAACCATTTTGAATATCAAATATTCAATGTTTCTATAGCTTAAAATCATATTTTAAGTCATAGAAATTTATTTGATTAAACAATAGATCCAAAACAATTTTGAAAAATTAAAAGTTAGGCAAAAACATAGTGAAAATCGAGATTATGTCGTGAGCACGATATTAGCCACGAAATCAAAATCACCATACAACACTAAAATCATGGTCTCGAAATAGAAATCACAATTGAGACACTAAAATCATTGTCGAAAAATCATGACAGACAGCACAACACTTGTTCTAATGTACTCATTCGCAATCGCAAAATCAATATCATAGTTGTGATTTATGTGTTTATGAGCATAACATTTGTGCACCAACTCTTTCTCAATCAAATTCCAAACATTTTAAAACTTTGCTCCACTATTGCAGTAGGTCCATACCCCTTCCATATGTTCACCAATTGTGTGAAAAACACATATAAGAAAGAAAGAAGAAGAAGAAGTATCATATACCTTTCTCTTTAGCTCCTTTTCTCACCTAATGTGAAATCCTCATTTCACAGTTAGTCCTATAAGATGTGAGGGATGCCTAGCATAACATATCATAACTACCTAATTAGAAATGAATGTCGATGAACATATACACAAACATTACATGGACCTTTGATCATAATTAACATGCACTTAAATCCTTCCTTTATGGATTCCCGATCTCAGCTAGGGTCATAGATTAGTCAAACCCTATATGCTTCAATCATATGATTTCATCTCTGTTCTAGTTCTCGATAAACTTGATTCCTACTAGAAACTCTTTTCTAGTGAACTCATCCACCTTGGCCAAGGACTTGCATATCAAGAACAACTAGATGTCATAGGATTCCTTCCTTGTTTACCCAAGTTAATGAATTCTTTCTTGGAGATCACTTACCTCTACATATCACTACTTAGGGCCATAACATGCCATATACCTTTACGTGGATAGCATCAGGATGTAAGCAGTAATAAATCCTAATCAATAATATGTTAGGTAATGTATTAACTCAAGTTAAAGGACCATATGCACAATTATGACCTAGATGATGAAATATTGACTAGTGGTAAAAACCTATGTATTCATTATCTGATGTCACTGTTCAACTCACTCATCTTTATGAGAGTTCACATATTGTCATGACATCATATGTCTATAGCATGAGACTCACTACCTCCATTATTACAAGTGTCACATACTTATCATGGATGACAATAGAGGTGATGGTCTTCTGAATTAAGGGTGTCCAGTTAATAATTCCTATAACCATGAACAAATATAAAGTATCTATACAAAAGTGATATGTCTCTCATATTCTCAACTCTTTAAGAATAGATCCTCTCGAAAAATACTTAAGGAACATATATTCATTACAAAAGATGAAATTCATTTAAAGAACATATATATTTTATTGCCAATTAAGGATTTTATTTACATTTACATAATATGTACATTACTTTGGGGCATACTTCATTATCAGTGAAACAGTATTAGATGTTTGAATTTGGACCCAAAAGTGGATGGTGTCGGGTAAACCCTGTGTCACATCCCAATTTTTAAAGATATGACGGTCTTAGAACATGGGAAGACATAAGGTCACCCATGCCTATGGAACCCACTCATGCATATGATAACATTACCTAGGATCATACATAACCTTATGCATTAACTTAATTAAACCATTTATAAGAAAAACCATAAGTTACAGAAGAATAGTTAAAATATACTTTAAATACAATCCAAAATAAAAGAACATTTTAAAGACTCTAAAATAAATCATCAAACATAATGTTCGAAAATAAGACTCCTAGAGCAACTAAGAGACTCTCCATATTATAGAATAATAAAAGACTCAAATAAGAAAATCTCCCAAGTGGAGTAGGTTGCTTGAGCTAACTCCTTTCCTCCTCAAATTGCTCACTTGGAACCACACAAGGAAAAGGGGTGAGATAGATGATCTCAATGAGTAAACAATACAACTTCAACAATAACACATATCCCTTTAAGGGTTCATAATTCATAAATTCATGGTTTGAAATTTAGCAATAAACTTATAACCTTATAACTTATAGAGTTGGTAGCCATTAGCTCATTCGCTTAAGGGAGAGGTGGCTTCATACCAAATTCCAACTCCCAACTTATAACTTATAAAGAGTCATGAAATTGATTAGGCTCCAGGGCTAGAATTGCCCCTTCTAGTTGAGGTGGATACACTACCCCTATCCATCAGGTTAAGACCATGTGTACAGGTACTAATGATTACCAGCATCAGCATGAGGATTTCTGTATAAAGGGGTCATAGATATCATAGCTAGAGATAATGGCAATCACTTATAACAATAGCATTAAAGAATGAAATCATATGTAACATAATAGTAATAACCATTTAGCTTATTGAAAAAAAGAAAAATAATAGTGTAGTTCCAAAAAGAAAGTAAGGTAAGGCAACGATTATAAAGATTCTTTATGATAATTGAATAAACATTTATAGTTTCGGGCCAATTGTCCTTTGGAAACCTAAACTTAACAAAGAAATCATTCAAATAGAATTGATAGATAAAAGGAACTTGGGTTTCAAGAATTTCAAAGGTTCAATATCATGATAACTTATACTTGAAACATGAACATAATGTCTACTCACCTTAGGTTCGTTTGCTCCTAATACTTGTAGCCCTTTGAACTTCTATTACTCCTCAAGCTTTAACATAATATTTAATTCAATACTTAGCATTTGCTTAATCATCATGCTATCTTATCCCATAACTACCCCATGCACATATAACATTCACATAAACTTAGAGTTGCACTTAGAAGTGTACTCATCACTTGCATATAACATGTTGACTTTTAAAGTCTTACACATTTAGTCTTCATAGGCTCACATGAAATCACATTATAACTCATACTATGAATTTTCTAAAGTTAAACACAATATATCATGATCTTAGTATTAATTCCATTTAACATTCAACTTAGTACACTTAATACTTCACACATATATCAACTTAACAAGTAATCTTAAAGAGTTATGCTTATCTATTTTAAACAAATCATACCATCCATCTCGTAGTCAATTTAAGATCATTAATTCACCATTAATACATCATGGGACCTATTTCACCTATCACTTAATCATATACACTTATTAATCATAACATAGTAATAGGGTTAGTAAACCCTAGGTAGGCCGAATTGTCTCTAGGGTTGTCTAGAGTTAATCCTTAAACCAACATGCAATTAAATCATTTATCATTCATATATAAATGTCAATAATCATTGAAATATGTCATACAAAAATTATAGACATTGAAATCAAAATTCCTTTTGTAGGCCAAATCATATAATCAAGGTAAACATGGATTTTTCTTACTTTTCGCACTTTCCATTCATTACAGTAATATGCAAAAACATAGTTTAAACTAATATTTTTCATGTAAACATAACAAAAATCATTTTAGAATGCTCTAATGCACTAATAAACACACACACACACACACACACACACACATATATATATATATATATATGCATGAAAATTTTCCAACTTTAGGTTTTAGGGTGAAAACCATGAATTTTCTTGCTTTTTGTACTTTCCTATCATTACAGTAATATATAGAAATATGATTTAAATCAATATTTTTCATCTAAATACAATAAAAATCAGTTTAGAACACATTCAAACAAAAATTGATAGCCTCCCTAGTATATTTATGCATGAAACTTTCAATTTTGAGTTTTAGGATTCACGAAAGAAGGGTTTTGTTTTTGGTGGAAAAATCAATTTCTCCTTCAAAATATCACCAAGGCTGAATTTAACCAAATAAAAATAGTAAATACATAGCCCAAAAAAGTTTTCTCATGATTAGTTTCATAAAAATCAAATAGTAGATTGAAAGAAAAGAAAAAATTACGAAAACAGTCACGAAATCGCAAGGTTTAAAGGCACCTGTGAATTTCAGTTGAGAGAATATTTTTGAGAGAGTTTTTCTATAAATTCTAAAGAATAATAGAATAGTGGCTATCTCCTTAGGGCTGGCCAAATTTTAGTTTAATATATGTAGGATTTTGGCAAAATTACAAGTTTGCCATTAATGAGCTAGGTTAGGAGTATTTAAATGTAGTGGGCTTTTGGAAAATTAGGCCTTCTATTTAATTTATGGGCTGATTATAGGTAATTAAAAATAAAATATTTTTCTTATTATTTTCATTAAAATTCTTCCCAAAATAATTATTTAAAAATATTTTAAAAATGCTCATAAAAATTATTTTATGCTTAAAAATCGCTTTGTGCATGAAAATTCAATTTATGTGCAATAAATTATTTTAAGCTTATGCACTTCATATAAATCACTTATTTCACCATAATAATTCATATTATACATATTAGAGCTAATCTAACATGCTACATACTCATTAATCACATAACACATGAAGTTTCATAAAAGCACACACTTAGTCTTAAATAGTTTAAATTCAAGTAAATTGTCATGAAACTCCTAGGGTGGGTATATGTTATTACATTCTCCTCCCCTTAAAAGAAATTCATCCTCAAATTTAGATACTTAGTTATATGCTCTTGAAAAGCTGAGGAATGTTCTGTCTCATCTCCTCCTTGGCTTACCAAATACTTTTATCTATCTCATGAGTTCTCCATTGAACCTTAAAATGGGTATTTCCTTGTTCCTTAACCTTTTCACTTGTCAATCCATTATGGCTATTGGTAATTCCTTATAGGACAGTTGCTCATCTATTGTGATTCTGGTGGTGACAGAACATGGGATGGATCCAACACAAATTTCCTTAACATCAAGATGTTGAAAACTAGGTTCACATGTGCCATAGTTGGGGGTAAGGCAAGCCTATAAGACACTTCCCCAATCTTATCCAAGATCTCGAAAGAACCAATAAAGTAAGGCAATAACTTTCCTCTCTTGAAAAATCTCATGACACCTTTCACTGGGGAGACTTTCAAGAAGACATGATCTCCCAGGGCAAAATGTATGTCCTTTCTATTAGGGTCTGCACAGCTCTTTTGTCTACTGAAGGTCTTTTTCAATCGATCTTAAATCAAAGGTACCTTCTTGGTAATCTCCTTAAGCAATTCCAACATCCACATACTTGTCCCTAGGCTTAACCCAATAAACTAGAGAATGACATTTCCTCCCATACAATGCTTCGTATGGTGCCATGTCAATAGACAAATGATAGCTGTTGTTGTAGGCAAACTCAATCAAAGGTAGGTACATATCCCAGCTACCACCAAAATCCAAGACGTATATTCTTAATGTGTCTTTAAATGTCTAGATTGTCCTTTTAGACTATCTATCCATCTGAGGGTGGAATACAGTACTGAAGTCCAATTGCATTCCCAATGCTTTTTGCAACTTTTGCTAGAACCTAGATATGAACTGAGTGCCTTGATCCGAGATGATAGAAATTGGTACTCCGTATAGTTTTATGATCTCTTCAATGTATAATTATGCATATTGAGCTGCAGAGTATGTGGTCTTAACTTTTAGAAAATGAGCAGACTTTGTTAATCAGTCCACTATGACCATACAGAGTCATAACCTTTGGAGGTTCTAGATAACCTAACTACAAAGTCCATCATGATGTGCTCCCACTTCCACTCAGGTAGCTTAATCTCTTACAGTAGTCCAGAGGGTCAGTGATGCTTATTCTTGACTTATTGGCAAGTTAGGCATGATGCCACAAACTTAGCCATATCCTTCTTTAAACTAGGCCACCAATAGTTAGCTCTTAAATCATGATACATCTTAGTAGTTCTAGGATGAACATAGTAAGGTGTCTGATGTGCTTCTTTAGTATCATTTCCCTTAGTCCATTAACATCAGGCACACATACTCTTTCTCTACACTTTAGAATCCCATCGACCACTTCAAATTCAGGGTTCTTTCCTTCCTCTGTCTCATCCTTTATCTTAACCAAGTGTGGGTCCTTATCTTATAAAGCCTTTATCTCCTCTACTAGTTTTGACTTCACTTGAAAATAAGCCACTAAAGCTCATGATTCTCCAATCTCTAGTCTCAAGTCTTGACTAAATAATCCTTTTAACTCCTTTATGATCAACCTACTTTGTATGGTCATATGGGCTAGGCTTCCCATCAATTTTTTACTCAAGGCATTTGCCATCACGTTTGTCTTTTTGGGATGGTAGAGAATCTGGCAGTCATAGTCCTTCAATAGTTTGACCCATCTCTTCTGCCTCAGGTTAAGGTCTTTTTGGCTTAAGATGTATTGTAAACTCTTATGATCTATGTAGATCTCGCACATCGTCCCATACATATAGTGTCTCTAGATCTTAAGAGTGAACACTACCATAGCCAACTCTAAGTTGTGAGTAGGATAATTCACTTCATGCTTCTTGAGTTGTCATGATGCATAGGTGATGACTTTACCATTTTGCATCAGGACACATCGAAGCCCTATTATCGAGGCATTATAATAGACTGTGAATCCTTCTTCACCTTCGAGGCAGGCCAAAACCGGAGCTGATATCAAACACTTCTTAAGCTTTTGAAAGCTCTCCTCATAGGACTCCTCCCAGTTAGACTTAACTTATTTTCTTATCAACTTTGTCAATGGAGATGCTATCGAAGAGAAGTCCTATACAAATCTACGATAATAATAGGCCATGCCTAAAAAATTCTGAACTTTAGAAACAATTGTCGATCGTGGCCATTTGGCTATCACTTCAACTTTCTTAGGATCAACTTGGATTCCTTCCTTACTTACCACATGCCTAAGAAAATTGATAGACTCCATCCAAAATTCACACTTAGATAGCTTCGTGTAAAGTTGGTGATTGCATAGTGTTTACAACACGATCCTCAAATGCTTTTTATGCTTTTCTTTACTCTTAGAGTAAATCACAATATCATCGATGAATATGATCACAAACTTGTTAAGGAATGGACTAAATACTCAGCTCATCAAGTCTATGAAAGTAGTAGAAGCATTTGTCAGACCGAACGGTAGGATCGTGAACTAATAATGACCGTATCTTGTATGAAAAGCAATCTTATAGATGTCTTCTCTATAAATCTTTAGTTGATGATAGCCAAACCTCAAATCTATCTTGGGGAAGTAGCTAGCTCCTTGCAATTGATCAAAAAGATCGTCTATCCTTAGCAAAGGAAATTTATTCTTCATAGTGACTTTATTGAGCTAGCAATAATTAATGCACATCCAGAACGAGCTATCCTTCTTCTTTACGAGTAGCACTAGAGTGCCCTATGGCAAGCTACTCGGTTAGATAAAACCCTTATTGAGTAGGTCATGCAATTGCGTCTTTAATTCTTTCAACTTCGTCGATGCCATACAATATGGCAGTATCGATATAAGCTGCATGCATGGTAGTGGTTTGATGTTGAACTCAATCGCATGGTTCAATGGTATTCTAAGTAGATCCTCAGGAAATGAATTCATCCACCATAGGAATGTTGTTGCCTCAAACAACAGCC
Organism: Reutealis trisperma; assembly: GCA_947687605.1. NCBI lineage: Eukaryota > Viridiplantae > Streptophyta > Magnoliopsida > Malpighiales > Euphorbiaceae > Reutealis > Reutealis trisperma. Next base: position 523,626 of record CANTUT010000193.1, read on the forward strand.
TCTTTGTCTGTATCGACAATGTGAGCTAAGTACGTTTTGCACCCTTTTCTCAACATCCTCCTTGCTCTTAAGGCCGATATCAAATTCGGAGGGTTCTCATTCCTATCTCCTTGTTACTTAAACTCCTCAGCATCCTTAGTTTGAAACTCCACCAACTTTTTGGTACAATCAATATGAGCTCTATGCTTATAAAGCCAGCCCATTCCTAAGATCAAGTCAAATTCTAGCACATCAAGTTTTAGCAATTCTATAGGAAGTTTCCATCCATCAATGGCTACCTCACAGTCCTTAAACACATATTTCATTTCCATCACTTCTCCCAAAGGAGTTGACACTACTAAGGGTTTGATCATTAATTCCTTATTTCTACCAAGGGTAACAACCCACATCTACCCTAGGAGTTTTAGTGACAAATTATTTGAATTTAGGGTTATTGTGACAAATTGTATAACTATGTGAAAATTTATGAGTGATGGGATTTGTTGGTTTGGGGCATGTTCAATTAATTTTAATATGGATAATATGAATTATTATTGTGAAATAAATAATTTAGATAAAATGCATTAGCATGAAATAATTTATTGTTCATAAAATGAATTTTCATGTAAAAAGGCGATTTTTAAGCATAAAATAATTTTATGAGTATTTTTTAAATAAATGTTTTGGGGAAAATTTTAATGAAAATAATAAGAAAAATATTTTATTTTTAATAACATATAATCAGCCCAAAATTAATTAAATAGCCCAAATACCCAAAACCCATTACACCAAAACACTCCTAACCTAGCTCATTAAGGGTAAACTTGAAAATCGCATCCCAAACCCTAATATATAATGTAAAATTTGGCCAGCCCTTCATTCTAGCAGCCAAAATTCTGATATTTCATGATTTTGGCAGAAAAATTCTCTCAAAAATAATCTCTCTACTGAAATTCACAAAATACTTTCAAATTTTGCGATTTCGCAACTGTTTCGTAAGTTTTTCCTTTTCTTTCAAATTGCTATTTGATTTTTATGAAAGTAATCTTGGGAAAATTATTTTGAACTAAAAATTTAATGATTTTTACTAATAAAATTTGGGCTAGGTGATTTCTTGGGAGAAAAATTAATTTTTCTACTGAAAGCACCAACCTCTCTACACGATTTCTCCAAAGATGAATCATATAACTCAAAATTGAAATTTTTATGCATAGACCATATCAAGGGGGAAATTCCTACATGAATGATTTCTAAACTAATTTTTGATGTGTTTTGATGAAAAATATTGGATTAAACTATAATTTTGCATATTTCTATAATGATTGAAAAGTTTCAGAAAACAAGAAAATTCAAGGTTTTTGCTCTAGAACTTGAAAGTTGGAAAATTCTTTGGTTTGATAACTCTCTACTAAATTGTGATGTTTAATATTCTAAACTGATATTTGTTTTGTTTAGGTGAAAAAGAATGATTTAAATCATGTGTTTTCATATTACTGTAATGAACGGAAAGCGCGAAAACTCATGATTTTCACCCTAAGCCTTAAACTTTGGAATTTTCATGCATAATTATTGTCTATGGTTGCTGAATCATACATGTGGATGTTCTAAACTTATATTTGCTATGATTGAATGAAAAATAATGGTTTAAACCACCTATTTACATATTACTATAATGATCGGAAAATACCGAAAATAAGAAAACTTATGGTTTTGCATCCTAAAACCTAAAATTGGAATTTTCATGTACATGTCACACATATGGCCACCAATTCATGTGAATTAATGTTCTAAAATGATTTTTATTATGTTTACATGAAAAATCTTAGTTCAATCCATGTTTTTACATATTACTGTAATAGACAGAAAGTGAGAAAAGTAAGAAAAATTTAGTTTTCCTTTTGATGATGCATTCAGCCTACTATTGGATTTTTATCCCAATATCTATAATTTTTATGCAATGTATTTTGATAATTATTGACATGTATGTATGTATAATAAATGATAAAATTTCATGTTAGTTAAAGGAATGACCCTAAACAAGCTTGGAAGCACTTTGGTATACTTAAAGTATACTTAAGGTATCTTAATCTTATATTGTGATTAGAATGTCAATGTGATTAGGAAATATGGAACTAGATGTTGTAATGACTTGATAATGAATAAATGATCTTGAGTTTATGAGGTGATTGATTGAATGAATGGATCATAAGAGTTAAGCATGACACTTGAAAGGTTAATTATTAAGTTGACATGTATGGAAGTGTTAAGTGTACTAAGTTGATTGTTAAAGTGAATTGATATTAAGATAATGATATTTTGTTGACCTTAGAAAGGTATTGACATGAATTATGATGTGTTTTCATATGGGCCTATAAGGGCTATGTGTACGAGACTTGTAAGTCAAAATATTATGTGCAAGTAATGAGTGCACTTATATGTGCAACTCTAAGTGTATGTGAATGTTATATATGCATGGGGTAGTTATAGGATAGGATAGCATCATGGTTAAATAAATACTAAGTATTGAATTAAATATTATGATAGGGCTTGAGGAGTCTTAGAAGTCCAAGGGCTACGTGAATTAGGAGCAAAGGAACCACAAAGTGAGTAAACACTATATTTATGTTACAAGTGTGAGTAAACATTGTATTCATTCTACAAGTGTGAGCAAACACTGTAATCTTGCTTCAAGTGTGAGTAACATTTTGTTATGTTACAAATATATGATATCATGTTATGTGAGCCTTTGACATTCTTGAAACCCAAGTTCTTTCTATTCTAAAATGAAACTCTATGATTTATTTGTTAAGCTTGGGTTGCCAAAGGACATTTGATCTAAAACCATTTTTAATTATCCAGTGATAAATACATTTTGTGATCATTACTCCAACTTATATTCTTTTTGGAACTACACTATCATTGTATCTCTTGTTTGAAAGTTAAACTACTATTGCTATTAGGATACTTGTTATTTGTGATTACCATTAACGCTATCTATGGTACCTTTAACCATGGGTCAGACTCTGAGTCAATATGGTGTTGATCAGAGTGCTAGACTTTGCGCCTTGATTATCTTGAGCTATACCTTTCTGCATAATAACAAGGACAACATTAATTTAAATGTCCTGCGATCATTGGAGAATCTGGATGAGATCAACGAGTTTGACTGGGGAGGTGCAGCCCTTTGTGCTATGTATCAGGAGTTGTGCAGCATTTCCTATGGCACACTTTGCGGCTATGGTGGTACCTCCATTGTGCTCGAGGTGAGTATTATACTCTAGTATTTTGTTATCTGATCTCTGTCTAATGACTGACAAAATTCTATTTCATGCAATATTGGGCTTATGAGCACCTTCCAATGCTGGCTCCACCACTGAGAGAGCCTACTGCTATTGACCCCCCTAACGGACATATTTAGAGGGCGTCCAACATAAATTCCTTCATGGGACTGTGATTTGATCATTGCAGATAGATCTTTGCTACTTTGACTGTAGACCAGGTATTCCTTTATCGATCTTAACCTGAATCTTACTGTTTATCTTTTATTGCTTATATTACAATCTGTTTGCAGGTGAGATGGTCGCCTTTTACCAGGTTTGCAGAGTGGATTCTTGACCGGATCAGGCCTAGCATGGACTTGTCCTCTTGTCGACTCTTACTCTGTTGTGAATCTTTAAGGATGTTCTATTTGGGAAAGAGAGTGAGGGCACAAGTTACAAGAGGAGAGAGAGTTATGCCATAGCCCCCTCCGGCAGACGTGAGGTATGGGCTAGCTATCTTGGGAGAGGATGGTTGGGCTGCCGGAGTTTTCTGTCTAGATTACCTGTTGCCTGACATGGACTATGATGAGTTCTACGAGGCATCCTTGATGCGGGGTTCACCTCCCTTAGATAGATTGCAAGGACCGTCACATTGAGAATCTAGCTCAGCAACTTCCTGAGGGCCTCCTTCCAGAGTTGGGAGTTTCATCTCTCCATAGGCTGGCAGTACCATTTTGGTTGGTAGCATGGGTCCTAGGGTTGGACCTTCAGCTGTTATGGCTGGCCCCTTAAGTTTTACAGCTGATCCTTTTGGGATTGGTCCTTCAGCTCCAGATGCTTCAGTGGGAAGTTCGACTGATCTGGTTCCTAGGTGTGGTCATTAGCGACCTGTTTTGTCAGCTTTTGCTTTTTCATATATACATGTATTGAGGATGATGCACTCTTTTGAATGTATGCATGATATTTTGGATATATGCATTATTTATGTTTATGTGATATCTTGGATGTATGATATGTATGACTTATGCATGTTTTGAATGAAATGGGTGCATGGTATGGATGCAAATATTCAACTGAATAGGATTCCATTGGGCTATTTCTTAGGTTTTTCTCTCATTTCTACTCCTATTTTGAGAAAAATGAATTATTTTAAGCCTGAAATTTTGAGAAATCGCGGTAAAAACTATTGGAGGACAAATGGCAAAAGGAGGCACAAGATGGCAGGGCAGCATAACCAGCCGGCAGCATGATTTTCATGCCGTCGCTACAGCAGCACGATCGGTGTGCCGCCGTCCCTCCGGTAACGGATCTAGTAGGCTAAATTTTGCCTATTTAAGCAGATTTTGTTTGTTTCCAATCCATATCATTGATTTTTGAGCCTCCAAAAGTCATTTTCAATCATATTTTTGCTTTCCATCAATTTTATTATTTTTTATTCCTCACAATGGAGCCCTATTTTAACCATGTAATATTCTTATGGTGCAAGAACCTTACGAAAGTGGAGAGAATTAACCTGGGAAAGTATGGGGTAAGTGTTATGCCCACCTTAAGAGGCATAAAAATTGATTGGGAATTTCTGCGTGCATGCATGCGCTTTTGGGATCCAACTGCCCGTGTCTTCAGATTTAGGGCATCTATGGAGGAGATGTGTCCTACATTTGAGGAGTTTTGTGTGCTGCTCAGATATGATCTAGAAGCTATGCTGGCTACTCCTGTTGAGAAAGTAGGATATTTTAACTCTTTTAAGGGACTTTTTGACTTGAGTACAGAGGCTGTTAGTCCCATAGTAGTGGATGATTGGGTAGATCTGACTATTGTGATAGCAGAATTCCATGATCCTAAGGATTTTGAGGATGATGGGGTTTCATTTGAGGATGCGGGCTCTATCCTTCTGTCTGACTGTCGGATATATTTTTATGAGCCCTACTGGTTAGGGGGATGCTAGAGTCATTAAGTTGATTCCACAAATGGAGGAAGGGAGATCTATTGCGGCTATAGTGCTGGTTGAGACCATCATGAGTTTGGATAGGTCTTGCACTTCTAATGGGCCATGGTCAATTAGCCCTATTATTCTTTAGGTTGAATTCTGGCTTCTGAATTTCATTTCAACTACTTTTTGTGTTTTCTTATGCTTATCTTCTTTTGCACTTTTTTAGATTTGGCTGAGAGACCATCTCTGGATAGTGGGATCTCCTGCTAAGGTGGATTATTCTGCTTCCAAGTATAGGATCTAAACCATTGTTATTAAACAAAATTTAGAGAAAGAGTGGACAAAATGGTTGATAGAGTTGGATTTTGATGACCTGCTATGAAGGTGTGAATGGTACAAGATCAGAAGTTTCATGACCATAAGCTTTGGCTACAAAATGGTCTACTTGCTGGGGTTGAGGATGGTGACATTTTACCAAGCTACTAGGGTTATGAGCTAAATGGGACATAGTTAGGGTGTGCCCCTAGATGGTGCTCTGTTTGAATCTATTCTAATTACTGAGACCGTTGCTCAAGCTGTTAGAAATGGATGGGTAAGGGGTTTTCATGCTGTTCGTCCTGTTGACCAAGGTGGTAAATCCTTGCAGTTTATTGACTGGTGGATAGCCAACTCGTGGAAATCAGAGAAGGCTAGAAAGGCTGCTATACTTGAGGAGATAAAGCAAGAATCATGATTATTGCTTTAGCTTAGGACAAATTTTGATTACGCCTTTATTTTCTTTTGACTTTCCAAAAATTTAAATGAGACAAATAAGACATCATTCATTTTTTATCTCTTTTGTTGCTCTAACTTTTGCCTAAGCCGCCCTTTCAGGTTTTTAACTTAGCGAGCTTGTTTTCATTTTTTCCTATATGTATTTTTGTAACACAATTAAAAGCTGAGTGAATGTGAAATGAAAATTTTATTGATGAATTGGACCAAACTCGCAAGGGCTGCCTATGTATCACCTTATAATGATTCGTGATTTTTATTCTTTTTCCTCTTTATGGAGAATTAGGTCCACATAGTTCTGACTTTGAGGAAAAATGTGAATGCTGAGCATGATTTTACAATGATTGCAAATGCTATGCATGAATTACAAGGATGCTTATACAAAGTGTCTCTTGAGTTGATCCAGATTGCATGGGCTAGCAAATTCTATGCCATCTAAGTTCGTCAAGATTGCTGCTCCACTAGACAAGATCTTCTTGATCACAAACGAACCACTCCAGTTAGGTCTGAATTTTCCCCTTGGATCATGAACAGGTGCCCTTATTTCTTTCAAGACAAGGTGACCCTCTTGTAATCCTCTGTCCTTGACTCTCTTATTGAAGTGCCTGGCCAGTTTCTATTGATAACCTTGCATCTAATATAAGGCATCCATTCTCTTTTCATCGATGGCAAGAAGTTGGTTATGGTAGCCTTTCACCCATTCCACTTCGTCCAACTGACTCTCCCTTATAATGCAAGCTGACTTGACTTCTACCTCGATTGGCAGGATGACTTCCATCCTGTACACCAAAGAGTAAGGTGTAGCACTGGTTGGAGTACGTACTATTGTTCTGCATCCCCATAAGGCATATGGCAAATGTAGGTGCCAATCCTTATGGTTGTCAGCCATCTTCTGCAGTATATTCTTAAGAGTCTTATTTGTGACTTCAACTGCATCATTTGTTTGAGGTATGTACGGAGAAGATTTGTGGTGTTCAATTTTCTCCTTCTTTAATAGCTGAGTAACCTCTTTTTGGAAGTGAGATCCATTATCAGTGATGATCTCAAAAGGGACCCCATACCTACAAAGGATGTTGGTACGAATAAACTGGGCTACTCATTTGGAATCCAATATCTGGTAAGGTGCAGCTTCAACCCATTTGGAGAAATAATCAATAGCCACCAGAATGAATTCATACTTGCCAGAAGACTTCGGGCTTATCTTGCCAATGACATCCAGGCCCCAAGTTACAAATGGCCAAGGTGTGGTGATAGGAGATAGAGGTACAGGAGGTTTCTTCTAAAGTTTAGCATAGATCTAACACTTATGGCACTTCTAAACATATCTTGCGCAATCTTGATTCATAGTAAGCTAGAAATAACCTTGATTCATGATCTTACGGGTTAGAGTAATTCTGTTCATATGTGGACCTTTGTTACCACCATGCATCCATTCCATGATCTATTGGGCTTCTGTTTCAGTGACACATCTCAAATGGATGTTATCCTAAACCCATTTATAGAGTACTTCCACATTTGGAATGAAATCCTTAGACAACTGTCTTAAAGTCCTCTTTTTTGTTTTAGGGGCCCTTTCAGGATAGAGTCCATTCTTAATGTAATTGAAGATATCCCAAAACTATGGTTTGCTATCAATTGCTTGACTATTCAAACAATGAGTTATGCAACCTGGCTCATGCTTAACTTCAATTGTAACAGGTCTGATTATGAAGCCGTTGCTTATATCAAGCATTAAGGCGAGTGTTGCCAAAGCATCAGCAAATCTGTTCTTCGTCCTTGGAAGATAATGAAAAGACAGTTCTTGGAAATTGGCTGCTAGTTCATTTAGGTGTTTATGGTAAGGAACCAAATGCTCTTCTCTAATCTTCCACTTTCCCAATGCTTGGGAAACTATTATATTCAAATCCCAATAAATCTTAGGGCATTTGATTCTGAGCCTTATTGCTACCTTAAGACCGCATATGCATGCATCATACTCTGCTTCATTATTTGTTACCTCAAAGTTTAGTTTGATGGCTATGGGTAGGTTTTCCCAACTCGGTGTAATGAACACAATGCTAGCACCATACCCTTTGTTGTTAGATGCCCCATCAAAGTAGAGCTTTCAAATTTCACTGTCAATTGACAAGATGTCTTCATAAGGAAATTCAGGCTTGACCCAATGATCATCTACTGGAGCTGCAACTAACTAATCAGCCATTATGCTACCCTTAACTGCTTTCTATTGTACATATTTCAGATCATATGCAGTTAATATAGCCATCCACCTTACCATCTTACTGTCAAGAACCGGCTTCTCTATAAGGAATTTCAAAGGGCTCTTGTCAACAAGAACATGAGTTGTAAAAGAGCAGAGGTAGTGTTGCAGCTTGTGGCAAACCCATACCAAAGCAAGACATAGCTTTTCTGTAAAACTATACTTGAGCTCATGCAATAACATTCTTTTGCTCAAGTAATAGATGGCATTCTCCTTACTGGAGTCAAGAGCATTTTGGGCAAGCAGTGCCCCCATTGCTTCATCGGTTACTGATAGGTAAAGTAACAATGGCTTTCTAAACCTTGGTGGCTATAGTACTGGTGGGTTTAGTAAGTATTGCTTGATCTGGTTAAAAGCTTTCTAACAGTCATCATTCCATTGCTTGGAGGCTCCTTTTCTGAGTAGCTTAAAGATAGGCCCACATACATCAGCCAACTGATTAATGAATCAACTAATATATTATAGCTATCCAAGGAAACCTCTGATCTCCTTTTTTATTTTTGGAGGTGGCATTTCCAGAATTGCCTTTGATTTAGCAGGGTCTATTTCTATACCCTTCTTGTTGACCATATGGCCTAGGAATACTCCAGATGAGGCTTTGAAGACACATTTGGCGGGATTGAGCTTGAGGTTGTACTGGCGATGTCTAAGGAAGAATCGTATTAGTGCCTCTGAATGTTCTTCAACAGGGGTGCCTTTTATTACCATGTCATCCACATAAACTTTAATTTCCTTATGCTTTATGTCATGGAAAATGGTAGTTGCCATCCTCTGGTATGTTGCCCCAGCATTTTTAAGCCTAAATGGTATAACTCGGTAGCAATAGGTGCCCCATTCAGTAATAAATACTGTCTTCTCTTTGTCAGGAGGATGAACCATTATCTAATTATACCTTGCAGCCAGGTCAGTTAAGGAAACCAATTCAGAACCTGCCATGCGGTCTACCAACAAATCAATGTGAAGCAAGGGAAAATCGTCCTTGGGACAGGCTTTATTCAAATCCCTGTAATCCACACACATTCTGACTTTGCCATCTTTCTTGGGAACCGACACAACGTTAGCAAGCGATAGTTGATGGGCTCAATGAAGTTATGGTCCGATAGCTTGGTAATTTCTTCTTTAATTGGTATAAAACATTCTATCTTGAGTCTTCTTAATTTCTGTTTGATGAGCTTAGCACCTGGGTAAATTGAGATTTTATGAACTGCTATGCTTGGATCCAACCTTGTCATATCTTTTGGTTACCATGCAAAATAGTCTTGAAATTCTCTGATCATCTTTTCAATATGATCCCTGTTTATGCATGTAGATGCAATGAATGTAATTTTTGGTATGTCATGAGTGCCAGCATTAATGGGCTCTTTAATTGTGTCATCTTTTATTTCATTTATTTCATTTCTACTTGATGTCTCATTTAAGTTAGATTTAAAAGTTGGAACATCAAAGAAAAATGGAGACACAAGGTTGTAAGAGGAAAGAGTAGACTTTTTATTTAATTCAAATGGGGATATGTCCCAATTTACATCAAACTGAAAAGTTAGACCCTCAAGGTCAGTTTCATCATCTTCAATAGAAGAAATAGAAGAGACAGACTCATATTCAAAAGACGAGTCTATCTCATATTGAGACTCTAATTCAGATTGAGACTCTGGTATAGATTCTGGTTCAAAAGGATAAAAGGGGCTGTCCTCAAAGGACCAATTTTGCATCTCGATCTCGATGAGCTAGATTAAGGTGGAAGGGTCAGTTTTCTCCTCCTCAACAGTGAGCATGAACACTTCATCAAAAAGACTAGCCTCCATGTTCTCTTCCCAATCATGACTAAGCATATAGATTGGTTCGTAGTCTTTTATCTCGAGCTTGACATCAGAAAAGATTTCAAACCCAGGGATCAATTTTCTGGTAATAAGGCAGACCCAAGGCTCAAGAAAGTTACAGTAAGGAACTATGTCACCTTCTTTTACAAAATAGCCATTTAGAGTTTTGAAGTAAGGGCGCATGGGCCAGTTATAAACCTCACCTTTTTTAAGGGCATTTGTTCTGTCTTTAGCCTGATTTTCCATTTCTGCAAGATCTTCATCAGTGGGCTTATACCCTAGCCCAGATGGTGGCATTGCGACTGGATAGTCCAAGAAAGACTTCAAGCCCTGTTGGCTCCTTCCCAAACCTAAACCAGGAAAGTAATTCATTTTTGCGGAACATGTTAGCAATGGCAATATACCCGAAGGGGTCAAAATCAAATGGGATGAATTCTTTACCCTCTTCACCCTTAATGTATTGAATGAAGGAGAAACCAGAGAGTGGAAAGGTAGATAGCTCAGGCTGAATCTCAAGAATGGGAACAGAGCTTGGGATGTCTGGTCTTCCATGCATATCCTCTTTAACAGTCACGACCCCATTTTTGAAAGGGAACTTGACTTTCTAGTGTAAGGAGGAAGGGATAGCCTTTGCTTGATGGATCCAGGGCCTTCCAAGTAATAGGTTAAAACATAAAGATACATCAATCACTTGAAAAGGAATGGTGAAAAATTTTGGCCCAATAGTCACATCTATGATAGCTACCCTGAGGACTTCCCTCTCAAAATTGTCATACGCCCTTACTATCTGATCTAAAGGGGCAAAATCAGTAACCTCCAGTCCCAAGTAGCTTGCTACCTTCAGAAGGCATACATTTAAGGTTGAGCCATTATCAATCAGAACCATTAGCACAGTCTTTCCCTGAGTTACCACTGTAATGTAAAGGGCATTATTGTGGCTAAAATCTCCTTCTAGAATGTCCATTTCTCCAAAAGTGATGGACACCCCTTTAGCAGCAGAGGTAATAGAAGCAACAAAGTTTTATGGTGTGATATCAATTAGAGCCTGGCACTGATTCAATGCCTTGCAAAGAGCTTGGCGGTGAGGATATAAGGACTGGATCAAAGTCCAAATTGAAATGTTGGCTTGTGTTTTCTTAAGTTGTTTGAGAATCGAATCTTCATCTGGTTCAAGAATCCCTTTCAATTTGTTCACAAGTGTAGGAATGGGTTGAATAGGTTGAGTGTTTGGGCTTGGTTGGTTTTGGATGACTCTACCACTTTTGGTGATGGCATCAATTTCCTCAACTAGGTTAGTGAGGTCCAGGACACAGCAATAATCAGGATTTGACTCAATTAAGGAGACAGGGTCAACTCCCTTATGATTATTTATAGTATTGACTATATGGTTGGGTAGAGGGTTGGTGTTGATATTAGAGCGGGCTTTTGGTGGTATCAGGTCATTGGAATCAATAAGGTCCTGAATTCTGTATCTAAGGGCCTTGCACGCATCTGTTTTGTGCCCAGGTCCTTGATGATAATCACACCTCTTATGTGGGTTGTAATTTTTTGGCAGTAGATTAGGGATTGGTTTTGGCTCACGAGGTTTCACCATGTTTCCCTCAAGCAGCTTCTTAAGGATAATACTCATAGGCACACCCCCGAGATCAAAAAACTGCCTCCTTTCAATCCTGATAGGCTTCTTGATAGTCAGAGCATTAACTTCCCCCCCTTTCTAGTTTATTGAGGAAGTCACATTACCCTGATGAGTGGGCTTTTTATACCTTGACCCTGATGCAGTCTCTTCTTTAATCTGACCATTATGAATCAAGTCTTCAATTTTTGAAGCAATAGCAATAAGGGCTTTGAAGGAAGGCAAGTATTGAGTCTGTAGCCTTTCTTGGTAAACTAGCAGAAGATTCTTGACAATTATGTCAATTTGTTCATTTTCAGCAGGTCGATTTACCATCTGAGAAGCCTTTTTCCTCCACCTTGTAAGGAACGAAGAGAAGGATTCCTTGGCATACTGCTTGGTGGTCTTGAGGTCTCTTCTTGTCACATCGACCTAGATGTTGTAATGATACTGTTAGACAAAGATATTGCAGATGTCATCCCAGGTCCATTTTTTGGCGACATCCAAGTCTACAAACCATTTCACAGTTGTACCGGTCAGTGACTGTTAAAATAATTGGGCTAGAAGTTCATTATCCACACCTAATGGATGCATCGCTCCCACATATACTTTGAGGTGGGTCTTGGGGCATGTAGTCCTGTCAAACTTGTCAAACTTAGGCATCCTAAATTTAGGAGGAACTCTTGCATTAGGGAACAAGCTTAAGGACCCCGTATCAACCAGATCCTCTTTCTTTTTCATACCTAACAACATCTTCTCCATGCGCTCCATTTTTTCCATGTAAGCCTTTATTTCAAGATTAACTTCCTTCCCTTGGAAAGGATCTGTGGGGTGAGAAGTGAAAACAGAGGTGAAATTTGTTGGTGAGTTGTTTTTGAGGAACTCAGGTGATAGGATAGGCAATGGTGGAATGATGTTAGTATTTGCAGGTTTTTTGTCTCTGGATTCAACTCTGGAAGTGGATCCATAGACAGGATAAAAGGCAGGTTTTGGGTTAGCTTTAAATGATTTTGGGTTAGTTGGATTTTGAGCCAGGGAGGTTTGTTCCAACATGGCACAGACATCCTCTATGATAGCCCTCCTTTGGGCCTTCAGCATATCTTGAAAAAGGGCCTCTTACCTCTTCATTATGATCTCCTGGTGTTTAGAGAGCTTAGCAAAAAGCTCATCAAAGATTTCATCAGCTCTGGTGGTAATAGTCTCATCTCTGGCAATAAACATCTTGTCAACCTTTGGATAGAGAGATAAAGCTAGGTCAGTTTCTAGCTTAGGTATGGAACAAAGATCATGGAATATATCAGCTTTTGATGGGGACCATAAGTTGACATGGGTTTATGATTGGGACTAGTAGTGTTTGAGTGAGATTAAAACTCTCCAAATTTGTAAGGTTTATGTTTGCATGCAAGTATGTATGAATAGAAAAGGTTTCATGATAATGACATACCAAGTTCTAGTATTATGGTACATACAATCCTAAAGAAAGGTTCTGTGAGTCATCACATAAAAGGGTTAGGGTGGTTTAAAGGGAACCCATCACACTAGAGATGTGATATACCTAATCACATGTGAGACAAGGAGCCTCGCGTGGGTCTAATAGTATGTGCATACTCGTTACACCTCTAAAAGGATTAGAGGATACATCATGGGCTGGACGATTTCACTATCGGTAAGCAGACCTAAGGAAGGTTGCCCACTCGATGTTACTTTTTATCCTTTGTTTTTCTAGGAAGCTAGGGTTTTTGGACAAGGAGTCTGATGTAGTGATGCATGAAAGAGTTATTTTGCATTTAAAGCCAAACTTCATATTATACCAAAAGTAATCCACTTTATCTTTTATTTGAAAAAGATTTTAAGTCCCCAATGGAGTCGCCAACTGTGAGGCCTCGCTCGAGCACCGATTTGATTCGTCGAGGGATCAAAATGCTCTTCGAGAGAAACTCCACGATTGGAACTCGCTATGAGTTCAGAAAATTAATTTTTGTATTTTGAAAGTTGAAAAATGAGTCGCCACTTCAATTTATTTATTTTAATTGGGAAAATTAAAGAAAACCCAAATTGATTGACTCCAAAAATGATTTGATTTTGTCCCAATGGAAAATGCACCAATCTGCGAATGACCAAGGAGGGCTCAGGGATCAGGTTTAGGTAATTACACAATTGAGAAAAAAATGTATTTTTCTTTAGTTTGGCTAAAATTGCAAAATAACTCTTAAAAAGGAATTTTCATGTATGCATGAATAGGAATATAATGATGAATGAAACAAATATGTATGATGAGATGGAATGACAATTGTAAATAAATAGGCAAGATAAATCCTACTTAATTATTACAATATCAAAACAATTGAAATAAAGAGGATCTTTCCTCTAGCCCCTATGGGTACTAGGAAAAGCACACATTCCCCAACTAAACTAATATAAGATCATAAATAAAAGATTAATATAAAAAATTAAAATAAAAAGAAAAAAATATTGATAAAAAGATTTTGGAGTTGATGCCCTTCAGATTGGCAGCCTGCGTATCCTATCGAATAGGAATCAAACCCCATGCAGTTCTTCCTTCTTGCGAAGGAGGGGTTCTAAAAAAGTGTTGATTTGTTTATTAATTTAATTTTGATTCTTAAATTAATAAATTTTAGATCTTTTCTGTTTTAGACCTAAATATAATTCTAGATCTGAATTTAGAATTTTGAGAATGGAAAAGAGATTATACCTTTGCTTTCCTTGATTTTCGAACGAATGGAATGAGCCTTGCTCCGGATCTCAACTCCATCTTGAATTCAAAAGACTTGGAATTTGAATCTAAAAGCAATAAGAATATTAGTATTAGAGAGAATTTCTGCCTTGGAATGTGTGTCAAATGAACTTGAAAGAGGCCCAATTTATAGAGCTGCTAGGGGGGCATCGGCGGTACAAACGGCAGCGTCAGCATGTCACTAGAGACATGGGCGGCACCGGCGATGTGCCGAGCATCCGGCGGCATGTGATTCATGCCGCATTACCTCTGGCACGAGTTTCATGCCGCCTTACCGCCGGCATGAGTTTCATGCCGCCTTACCACCGGCATGAGATTCATGCCGCCTTAAGGCAGTAGGAAATCATGTCGCCCAGAAGGTGGCACAACAAGCCAGACTGCGACACATCAGGCGTGCCATCCAAAGTGGCGATGCTCGTCTCATGCACTAGCCGACTAGTTCAACCTGTTTCTTGCTTTTTCATCCATTTTGGGTTCGTTTCAGTTCTGATTCGGGCTCAGTTTGATCCTATGGGTTCGTAACTAAAAGACAGTCAACCGGAGGTGCAATTTTGAGGGTTCACACTTAGCTTACTTGGGGGCTAGCATTAGTGTTAGGCCCTACAAGATGTTTAAAGAATTAGGTATTGGAGAACCCAAACTAACACATATGACTATTCAGCTAGCTGATAAGTCTGTGGTACACCCTCAAACGATTTTGGAAGATGTGTTGGTAAAAGTCGGGGAATTTATTTTCCCCAATGACTTTGTCATCTTTGATATGGATGAGGACACAAATGTTTCACTTATCCTTGGTAGGCCATTCTTAAATATAGCTCGTGCCCTTATTGATGTCCATGATGGCACATTAACTTTGAGAGTGGGGAATGAAAAAGTTGTCTTTCATATTGCTAATGCTATGAAGTACCCACTTGCACTTTATGAGGCAGATTCATGCGATGATGTTGTTGAGCATGAAACCATCAATTTCATTACTAACATTATTTCTAAGGATCCCCTTGAGTTGTGTTTGGTGCAGGAAAATGTTGAGGATCAGGAAGCAAAAAAGTAGCTGGCTTATTTGAAGGCAAGCAAATCATTAAAGAGTCGGGCATTTGAACCAATTGAAATGCCGAAGGAAGAAAACATGAGGCCTTCCATAGTAGACCCACCTATTCTGGAACTTAAACTCCTCATAGAGCACCTTGAGTATAGATTCTTAGAAGAGGGAAATAAGTTACTGATAATTCTGAATGCTAGCTTATCTTCCTAGGAAAAAGCTAGACTGATTAAAATGCTGCAAAGCATAAAAAGGTAATAGCTTGGAAGATAGCAGACATTGAAGGTAGTCCCTCATTCTACACTCATAAAATGCTTATGGAGGATGAGTTTAAAGCAGTCATGCAGCCACAGAGGAGACTAAACCCGAAGATGAAGGAGGTAGTGAAGGCTGAGGTGATGAAATTACTTAATGCAGGAACTATCTATCCAATTTCAGACAGCTCCTAGGTGAGCCTGGTTCAAGTAGTACCAAAGAAAGGGGGGGATGACCATAGTACCTAATGAGAATAATGAACTCATCCCTACAAGAATGGTCATAGGATGGAGGGTCTGCATTGACTATCATAAGCTAAATGATGCAACCAGAAAAGATCATTTTCCATTACCCTTCATTGACCAAATGTTAGAAAGGTTGTCTGGACATGAATACTGTTGTTTTTTGGATGGTCTTTTGGGTTACTTTCATATCCCTATTGCTTTGGAAGACTAAGAAAAGACAACCTTTACCTATCCCTATGGTACCTTTGCGTATAGAAGGATGCTTTGGTTTGCATAATGCACCAGCTACCTTCCAATGGTGCATGATGGCAATTTTTGATGAGCTAATTGAAGATATCATGGAGGTTTTCATGGATGATTTTTCAGTCCATATGGACTCCTTTGATGACTGTCTACTGAATTTGGAGAGAGTTTTAATTTGGTGTGAAGAGACCCATCTTGTGCTCAATTGAGAGAAGTTTCACTTTATGGTTAGTGAAGGCATAGTTTTGGGGCACAAGATTTTGAGCAAGGGTATTGAGGTGGATAGAGCAAAAATTGAAACCATTGAAAAATTGCCACCTCCTACAACCATGAAGACGATTGGAAGCTTTTTGGGGTATGCTGGGTTTTATTGAAGGTTTATCAAAGACTTCTCAAAAATTGCTCGCCCTTTGACAAGCTTGCTTGAGAAGGACACTGAATTTATCTTTGATGTAGAGTGTCTAAAGGCCTTTAATGTTTTAAAAGAGAAGTTGATTCATGCTCCGATCATGGTGGCCCCTGATTGGAATTTTCCCTTTGAGTTGATGTGTGATGCCAGCGACTTTGCAGTCGGGGCAATTTTGGGCCAAAGGAAGGAGAAACATTTTTAGCCTGTCTATTATGCTAGTAAAACACTAAATGAGGCCCAACCTAACTACACCACCATAGAAAAGAGCTGCTGGCTGTTATTTTTGCTTTTGACAAGTTCCATTCATATTTGATCTTGTCAAAAGTAGGGGTTTACACGGATCACTAGGCTTTGAGATACTTGTTTTCAAAAACTAATGCAAAGCCAAGATTGATCTGATGGGTGTTATTGCTGCAAGAATTTGATTTGGAAATATGACACAAGAAAGAAGCAGAAAACCTTATAGCGGATCATTTGTCAAGATTGGAGAACACCAACATGGAGCAGCTGAAAAAGGAGGACATTGATGACAACTTCAATGAGCAGCTCTATATTATGGTAAGTTTAGTAAGTGGTTCTAATCTTAATCCTAAATTTCCTTAGTTTGCAGATTTTGCAAATTTTCTTGTTGCTAAGGAACTTCCAAAAGATTTTTCATATTAGCAAAAGAAGAAATTCTTTTATGACTTGAAATATTATTTTTGGGAGGATCCTTTTCTTTTTAGAATTTGTGCTAACAAGATATTCAGGAGATGTGCGGGATGGCCTGAGAATATGAGCATTTTAAAGCAATGTCACAGTGGGCCAACTGGAGGACATTATGGACCTAGAAGGATCGTTCAAAAAGTTCTGGAGTGGGATTCTATTGGCCAACTCTTTTCAAGGATAGATATAACTTTGTGCAACAATGCGATTGTTGCCAAAGAATATGTAATATCTCATCTCGTGATGAGATGCCCCAAAATGGTATTCTTGAGTGTGAGGTTTTTGATGTATAGGGCATCAACTTCATGGGACCTTTCCCAAGTTCTTTTGGTAATAAATACATTTTAGTAGCTATTGATTATGTGTCTAAGTGGGTAGAGGCTCAAGCTTTACCCATAAACGATGCTAGGGTGGTAATGAAGTTCCTTAAGAAACTCTTGTTTAGGTTTGGCACTCCAAAAGCCATTATAAGCAATAGAGGGACTCATTTTTGTAACAACCAATTAAAAAAAGTGCTGAAAAGATTAGGTGTTACACATAAGCTAGCTACCCCCTATCATCCGCATATGAGTGGTCAAGTAGAAAACTCAAATAGAGAACTCAAGAGAATTCTTGAGAAGTCAATAGAGCGCTCTAGGAAGGATTGGTTAGAAAATCTTGATAATGCTTTATGGGCTTATAGGACTGCCTATATAACCTCTTTGAGTACCACACCATACAGATTGGTCTATGGAAAGGCTTCTCATTTGCCGGTTGAGATTGAGCATAAGGCCTATTAGGCTATAAAGCAAGTTAACCTTGATTTAGATGTTGCAGGCTCTAAAAGAAAATTATAGGTTAATGAGTTTGATGAATGGTGGTTGGCAACCTATGACAATGCAAGGATGTACAAGGAGAGAACTAAGAGATGGCATGATTCTTGAATTAAGCAAGGGAGAGACTTCAAAGCAGGAGATAAGGTATTACTCTATAACTCTAGGCTGAGGCTTTTCCCTAGAAAATTAAAGTCTCGTTGGTTAGGTCCATTTGTTGTAAAAATATCTTTCCCTATGGAACAGTCGAATTAAATCATCCTAAGAAGGGTGACTTTAAAGTAAATGGTCAAAGGCTTAAAATATACTTTGGGGGAGAATTGAATCAAGTGACAGAGATTGAGTATCTCCAAGATTCAGGGTGTGCAATCACCCTAAACATCTAGCTAAGATGATGTTAAAGAAGCGCTAGGTGGGAGGCAACCTACTGTTTTAATTAAGCTTTATTTTTCTATTTTTTTTTGTTCTTTAAAAAAGAAGGGAAAAATTAGGTGACACAGCTAGAACCTCAGCCGTGCCTTCAGCTGTGTGCTAAGGATAATTAAATTTTTTTTGGCAATAGCATCACACGGCTGGGACCACAACTGAGTCTCCATCCATGTGATAAGGGAAATTAAACTTTCTTTTGGCAATAGCATCACATGACTGAGATCACAGCTGAAGCCCACGCTTTGTTATGCACCTAAAGAGTGAGTATCATGGCCACGGGTGAAATCCCAGTCGTGGGGTCACTCGTGGGCATGGTAAATAAAAGAAAAAAAGAAAATGCAGCACTCCACACACTCTACATTTTCAATTTTCTTTCTTTCCCTTCTTTTTCCCTCATCTCTCCCACACTCAAAATCATACACACCGCTCCTTCTAAGCCAATTTTCGCACTCAAAAAGGCAATTTTCAAGTAATTTCAAACACACACACTCTCTCTCTCTTTGGATTTGTCACCACAGGTATGGATCTTTACTTTTCCTTTGATTTTTGCTCATATTTCTTGTTTTAAATCTTCTTCATCTTGTGCTTTGTATAGATTCACATGATTGAGGGTAGAATATTTTCATTTTAGGAGTTTGGGTTGAGCAAAAATACATTGCATCTGATTTCTAGTGAGAGAAAGAGATAAATTTGGGCAATGAGAATGTTTTGGTTTATTTTTGGATGGTTAATCATAAAATGGTGACTCTCTATTGCTTGAATTGTCTAGGTTTGTTTTTGCTTGAATTATTTGAATTATAGTTCATTTGAATTTAGGCAACGAGTGTTTGAAATTAGTTTGAGCATACATTTGTACTTACTATTTTTGGGAATAAGATGTTTATGGCATTGTAATGCCAAAATTCTAATGATGATTTTTCCCTATTGTTTTTGTTATGTGGGTTGGATTGTGTTGTTTTGCATCTATGGGTCCTAAGAAATCATATAAAAGCTACCAAATTGTAGACCAAATGAGCTAGAGGGGAAAGTAGTTCCCACAATCCCCCACCAGCAGCAGCCCCTATGGTTTCTTGCAATTTGAACCACGTGTGTGTCCAATTTGCAGACCTGAAGTCTCGTGCATGCTTTGAGCGATTGGCTAACAAAGATTTCGAGACTACAAGATAGATTGACTGGGGTTTTATGTAGCAGATTGATATAGATAAGGATCTTTAAGGATGGACATCATAGCCAGGCTAGAAGGGATTTTTTGCGATCGCCGAGCCCGCATATAGGGAATTGATGCTTGAGTTTTATTGTTCCCTTCAAGTTGATCTGAAGGTGATATCAGTCTAAAAGAAGATGCTATGATTCAAGTTAGGAACCAAGCAATTTGAGATGAGTGTCAATGATTTGGCTGTGGCAATGGGTTTATATACAGAGGAGGAGCTGCATACTGATCCATCATAAGACACATATTGGCTTTCTAGATGATAATGTCCCTAATCAAGTGTGAGACAAATTTGCTCGGTGGGTAGGAGATTCGACGCCTCAGTCTCTAAGGCATCTCAGTTTACTTCCTTCAGTTTGCGAGTTTTACATTTTCTTCTGGCGAAGACTATTTCTAGTAGACAAGACAGTGGAGGGGCTATGACCAGACAGGAGTTATTTTATTTGATGTGCATGTATGAGGACAAGAGGTGCAATGTGGCTTATTCTCTAATACGATTCTTTGATGATCAGTTCAAGAAGGGCAAGTTTGGAGCCATGTTTGGAAGGATGTATATAACCAAACTAGCTAGGAGCTTAGGTGTTTTTCATGGCTTGCCTCCAATGACATTAGGTGGCATGCCTAAGCTGATAAAACGAAGAGCTTCATCCTAGCCTTTTCCCCACCACCAGATCCAATAGCTCCTGAGCCAATTTCAGTGCCTAATCCCACTACTCAACCTTCTGTTGCTGCCAGTACTTCTGTTGCTGCTAGTACTTCCACTGTTGCCAGGCCTTCTTCCTCATCAACCGTACCTCATTTCTTTGGTCCAACTTCATTCCGAGATTGGATGTCATATATGGGAGCTGATGATGCGAATGACAGGAAGCCCAATGAGTTTGAGAGATAGATATGCCGGTTGGAGAGGACTATGATAGGTCTTCAAGTATAGTAGAACAGACTCCTCACCAACCAGCATCAGATTATGACCATGTTGCAATGCTAGTAGAAATACTTGAGTTTGAGGTGCAGAATCGAGTATGGCTTCAACAGTCCATGCTAGATTATTGGGGAACTCAAGGGTATGTGCCTCTTAGGCTTGCACCACAGCCACAGCAGAGATAGCCTTCACTTTAAGTTGAGTCAGATGATGGCGAGGGGAGTGATGGCTCCGATGACACCATAGACGATTGATCCTTCCATTTTTTTCTTTTCTTTTATTCTTTTATATATTTTACGCTTTGGATTACTGTACTTTTATTATTTAGGCTTATTTTTATTTATCTTTTTATGTTTTATGTTTTATTTTGTTTTTTTTTCCTTCTTAGCCTAATTTGGGTCTGTAGAACAAATAATGACATGGCATGGACTATGGAACAGACTGATAGGGGAATTTGATAGCAGGGCAGTTTCTCTATATCTCTCTTCTCCCCCTTATATGTTTTTCTTTATACTCATTTTCAAATACATTGGAGACAATGTGTTATTTAAGTGTAGGGAAGGGATATTTATTTGTTTATTTATTTATTATTTCTGTCTTGTTTTATCTTAAGTAAGCTAAATTGTAATAATGGTATGAATTGGAGTGATCCCCTTTTTAGCTCGTAATTGATGATTATTTTTCTCTATATATGACAATCTCTTGTTAATTTTTGACTCGGTTGACCTGATCATTTGCTAAGGATTAAGTGTAGTAGTCATAATTAGGGAATTAAATTGATGAAATCTGCATTACTGGAGTTTGAAACCTTAGTTACATTTTTTAGCATATGTTGATTCCTTTTGTGACTTGAGTTAATATTAGTAAGATACACTTAATATCTTAGGTTCCTTGACTATTTTTCTTAATTTAAAAAAAAACAATGATACAATAAAACAAATTGCATATGGAGCTTTGAAAATTTTTCCCTATTCCGCTAATTTTGACTCTTCTAACCTAAGGAGTTGGAATTATGAATACTGCTAGTACCCATTTGGATTCGTGACTCTAGTTGAGTAACCAGGGGTTGGCATCACAAATGTTTACCTTCGCGTCAAAAGGCTAGTATGACGATTTAAACAAGTCAGGCTCCTTAATTAAAAAAAAAATGCAATAAAGTTACATTTGATTGTTAAAGTCAACAGAAAAATCGAGAGAGTAGTCAGGTGCCTAAGAGAAAATCTTTCATTTTTTACTTTTGTTTGGCTTTTGTTTCTTTGGGATTGTATGCTCAATCTTTTAACTCTAGAATTTAGACTTCATGATTGTGAGTTTTATCTTTAAGTTTGAGGTTCTTTGATTTATAGATCCTTAAATTTGACTGCTACATTTAAGAATTAGTTTTTGATTATGAATTTCGAGCCTTATTAATTTGAGTATTGTCGACCATTGTGTTTTCTTTAAGCTTTAGAGGGGTTGTCCATTTTCTAAACTATTATTGTAATTTAGGTTGCTTGAGGACAAGCAAAAACTCAAGTGTGGGGGAATTTGATAAGTACTAAAAATACTATATTTTGGCCCTTGTTCTTAATGTATTTTATGCCTCCAATTGAGTTTAACCAATTTGTTTTAGTGCTTTCATAGTTCTTTTATTTAATCTAGTGTCAAATGATGCCATGATCTGAATGTGACCCATAATGATGAAGATCCAAGCCAAAATGCTAACTTTTGGAAGAATATGGGCTGCCATGGGTTGAGCCACGGCTAGGATTCTAGCCGTGTGATAAGAGCAAAGTGGCAAATTATCTAGTGGTCCCCCACGGGTGGTGGCACGGCTGAGGTTTCACTTATGGGAAGTTATGTTTTTTAGTTTTTTGTTGCAATGGCTGGAACCCCAACCGTGGTTTCAATGGCGTGAGTTAAAATTTTCAGAAATATAAAACTAGATCTGACAGCATTTTGTAGGGAGGTGTTGAGGGATTAGAGAGAGGATAGGAAGGGAAAGAAGACATTGAAGATTAACGATCAAAGAACAAGATTTCTCTACATTTTATTTATGAATTGTTTGAGATTTCTTACTTCTTTAATTCTTTCTTTAGTTTTAATATGTGATATGAACTAATTCTTTCCAATTTGGCTATTGATGAACCCTAGAACCTTTTGTATAGATTGAATTATGTTTTATTCAATTAAATCATTCCTTGAGTTGTTTTATCTTTATGATTATTATTACTTA
Organism: Reutealis trisperma; assembly: GCA_947687605.1. Lineage (NCBI taxonomy): Eukaryota > Viridiplantae > Streptophyta > Magnoliopsida > Malpighiales > Euphorbiaceae > Reutealis > Reutealis trisperma. The sequence continues at coordinate 546,488 of CANTUT010000193.1, forward strand.
ATTACCAATTGATTATTACATGCTTATTAATTGGGGATTGTTTTCATATAATTGACTAGAGATAGCTTTATATGAATTAATCACTCATAAAGATTGAGGATTGATTGGAGCACTAGAGATAGGCCTACGACTTCTTTGGTAGATAGTTTCCCGAATCTAATGCATGACCTAATTGAGTTTGCTTGAGAAGAGATTCCTTGCATTGCTCTTGGGAAATAGGGATTTAATTACTTGAGAGAGATTTTTATCTAATTCAATGAAATGCCAATTCAACTTATGGAATGAATTTAATTGATGTGCAATTCGTGATACACAATTAGGGGTTAAGGGGATTCAATACCTGAATAGGTCTTTATCATTGATTTCATCTCTTTTTCCTTCTTATTATTTTACTTCAATTAGATTTTATTTTTTGTTTTAATATAGTTGTAGTCATTCTTATCAAACACCAATTTGATTAACTAGACATTAGCAGACATTTGAGCTAGTACTTATATAAAGTCTCTAGTGGAACGATATTCTACTCACTATTATATTACTTATGCGATCTGTACACTTATAGTATACACATCAATGGCAAACTATCTTTCATTAAATTTCTATTGTAGGCCTTTAATATTTCTTTCGTTGATACCTATAAATAAGCATAAATTCTCTCTGATGTGAGAAAATACATCAAAACTTGTGCACTTAGTATAAGCCTACAATTAGGGTGAGAGTACCCAACCTTTATTAGAAGGGAATGCCTAATCGTAAGACTTGATCAGTCTTGCGTAATGTGAAGCATATGAGTGAGCAAAGCTTAGGCCGCCACTCTTTAATTTATATGTGTAGGAAGCATACTGCTTCCAAGAAAGTATTGTGTCTGCTAAAGATATTATTCTTATCTTAAATGAGATATTGACCCATAAGAATAATTTTGTTTAAAACTGCTCCACTGCCATAATGAGCCATCTTAATAATGATCCGTATAATCCCAATACATTATATTATTATGTACTCATTGAACTTTGTCTCATTCTCTAGTTGTTTAAATTTTTCATGTAAAGTTAACGAGTCAACAGGGTAAATTCCAAGCCCTATTCTTTTGCTTAGAAGTTGTTCTGCTAATTTCAAGTGTTGCGATTCTTGACTATAAAGATCATTGTTTTAGAGCTCCATAGTTACCAAAAGTTTAGAACTAAGATGACATTGGGTTTATACATATTGTAAATTGTACTGTAATTACTATTATAAATAGTGTATTAAGTGATGAACATTTGGATAATGACATGAAATGCAAATCTGGAAATTTTATGAGTTGATTACATAAATAGTATTGGTATGTAAGTGTATGGTAATATGTTAAATGTTAAACAAGTAATGGGCAATAAGGAAAGATAATCAGGTTACGAACTTGGGATAAGGTCCAATACGATAAACGATGAAAAAATATAAGTTAAAGGGGTTCTATAGGTTTAGGCAACTTTATATCTCCCTTTGCCCTAGGACTGTCACAGCTTAATAAGTGGGTTGTGACAGTTTTAGCCTGCAATGGACCAATAGGCACAATACATGTATAATGAGCAAAATAAAAAATAAAAAAAAAGGATTCAGAGGAGGCAAAATAAAAAATAAGAAACACTGACTACCATGCTCCCATCTTATGAGACATGGTCTTGAGGGTTTTGGAGTAGAATTGAGGGATTTAAATTCTCCCTCGAAGCCTCATATAGTCGGCCTCAGAGTCTGCCAGCAGAGGGCATGGTAGTGCATTTGGACGAAGAAGGCATCACTGCAAAGTGCTAAACCTAAAAAGCAAGAGAAGACAAGTGAAGAAAATTAAAAAAAAAATCAAAAAAATTACTATTAAAAAAATATAGATTAAAAAAAGAAGGAGAAAAGAAATAAAAAAGAAATTGAAAAAAATAAGGAAAAAAATTTACTATTGTTATTATTATTAAAAAAATTACTATTGTTATTATTATAAAAAAAAGGAGATTTTTATTATTATTATCATTAAAAAAAGAAATAAAAAAAGGGAGATTTTTATTATTATTATTATCAAAAAAAAAGAAAATAACAAATTAAAAAAAAAAAAAAAAAAAAAAAAGGAAGGAAGCTCACGTTGGAGTGAGCCAAAGGAAGAAAAGAATTGTCCTGTGTGTAGCACAATGTGAGAGATGTGGGTATTTATATATTTTAGGACAAAGAAAAAACAAAATAGCACATAGTAAAATGTGCCATATAATTATCCAGATGTATAAAAATATATTTTTAGTCCATATCAATTCAGAATCTAAATGTGGTCAAAAGATATTTATCTACCCATAGACACCTCATTCGCTGATTTTCTGACCAAAAAGTAGTTTTTGCATCAGAAAAACTCAAAAAATTACGAACCTGAAAATTCACGAGTCTCCAAAAAATGGTCAAATCAAGTTCCAAAATTCACCAAAATTATCTCATTACAACTAGAATCATTTTTTAAACTCAAACTTATCAAAGTTTCGAGTTCACTTTTATTAAAACTATCTAACTGATAGACAGCTTTGATGAGAGGGCAGCTATGAACCCTCATTTCAGTGCCTCCAAAATTAATTTTGAACTCTTCAGAACCGATCGAAGTATTCTTGGCACAATCTAGCACTTTTCCTACCTTAATTGGACATTCTGTATCAGACAGTATTTTTTGAAAACTGACTGGATCTTTTCTCAGGCTGACTGTTCAATTGTTCTAAAATTAATTTCAAGTCTATTGAAGCTGACCGATAAATTTTTTAAACTCTAAAAATTACAAAAACTGATCTGAAAGTCTCATAATCTAACCTGAGCAAAAAGCAAAATTTCAGCTAGCACACCCACCAAGGCATGGGGTGGCACCGACGCTGGAGCCCTGCCAGGTGGCATGCAGTCTGCCTTGCTGGCAGTGCCACCAATGGCTCTAGTGATTCAAGCCCCACTCCCCTACTTGTAGTCCCTAAAATACCCCAATCTGATTTTTCAGTATTTTTTTAGCCCTATCGCTCATTATCTTTTCACATTTTCATTTCCCAAATTATCCTCACCCTCATTTTCCTATAAATACTCCCTCATTTCCATCATTTTTCCACACTCCAAAGTTAATATTGATTGCTATCTATCAACTTTTCTTCTTCTTCTCCCCTCATCCACTCTCTAATTGATTAATTAATTAATTTATTAATTAATTTCTTCACCCAAATCAAGTTAATTAATCATTTTAATTAACTAATATCTTTTTTAATCACTCAAAAGTTAATTCATTAACTAATCTTTTTAATTAATTAATTACTTCCCTTTTTAAGTTAAATCAAAAAATCTTTTTTTAACTCATCCACTATTTTAATTAATTAATTAATCATTTTAATTAATTCATTCATTCACTAAATATTTTTTTAAATCCTTAATCAATCCATTTGTCTGGTCTAATAAAACAAAACTTCGGTCTAACAAAATACTTTTTCTATCTCGTCAGCAAAAATCTAAGGTATTTTTCATCAACTCATCCCCAAACTAAAAATCATTTTAATCAATCTGTAAACTTGTCACATCCCTTTTTTTTGAGATATGACGGTCCTAGAATATAGGGAGACATAAGATCAATCATGTCCTAGAACTCACTCATGCATATATAAACACTGCCTAGGATCATACCAAAACCTAATGCATTAATTTAAATATCCAATAATAAAGAAAACTTTTAACTAGCAGAAGAATAGTTTTAAAAAAAAAACTTAAATACAATCCATAAGAAAAGAACATTTAAGACTCCAAATAAACTATCAAATGAATAATATTCCAAAAATAAAACTTTACAATAAGGACTCCCGAAGCATCTAAAAAGTGACTCTTCATATCACAACATGATAATAAAATTGGACAAGGAAATCCCCTAAGCGGAGTAGATTGCTTGAGCTATCACATTTTCTCCTCATAATGTTCACCTAGAACCATATAAGGAAAAAAGATGAGATAAATGATCTCAATGAGTAAACAATAAAGCTTATACAATAACACATATCCCTTTAAAAAGGGTTCATAACTCATGGTTCATGGTTTACAATTTAGCAAGGTTTACAGAAATCACACTTATAACACATAACACATAAAGTGAGGTTGTTGCCATATTCACTCGAACACATAAAGGAGAGATAGCATCAAACCAAATTCGAACTCCCATCACATAGAAAAATATGAAACTGATTAGGCTCCACGGCTAGAACCACCCCTTCTAGCTAAGGTGGATACACTACCCCTATTCATTAGATTAAGACCATGTGCACATGTTCTAATGATTTCTTGCATTGGCATGAGGATTTTTACATAAAAGGGTTTATAGGTACTATAGCTAGAGCTAATGACAATCACTTATAACAATAGCATTGAAGAATGCAATCACATATAATATAATAGCAATAGAAGCATAGCTTATTGAACTAAAGATAAATAACAGTGTGGTTCTACAAAGAAAGTAAGGTATGGCAACAATCACAAAGTTCTTTATTATCATTGAATAATCAAAAATAGTTTTAGACCAATTATCCTTTGGCAATCCAAGATTAAGAAAGAAATCATATAGTAGTAATTGAAAATAGAAAAGAACTTCGGTTTCAAAAATTTCAAAGGTTCAAATATCATGATAGCTTGTACTTGTAGCAAGAACATAATGTTTACTCACTTTGCGATTCCTTAGCTCCCATTGCTTGTAGCCCTTGAACTTCTAATAATCCTCAAGCTCTAACATTCATTACGATTCAATAATTAGCATTTTCTAACATCATGCTATCCTATCTCATAACTACCCCATGTATATATAACATTCATATATACTTGGAGTTGCACTTAGAAGTGCTCTCATCACTTGCACATAACATGTTGACCTTTTAGTTGTGCACACTTTCCTTTTTAGGCTCACATGATAACTCATGCCAAGAATTTTCTATAGCCAAACACAATAAATTATGATCTTAATATCAATTCAATTTCACTTCCCACTTGTCACACTTAATACTTTTCATAAACCTCAACTTAACAAGTAACCTAAAAAGTATCATGCTTATCTCTTTTGATCAAATTATACAATCAATCTCATAGTCAATTTAAGGTCATTAATCTATAACTAACACATCATAAGGCCTAATTCACATGCCACTTAATCATATACACATATTAATCAAACATGGTAGTTAGGGTTTGGGAACCATAGTGTAAGCTGAATCTCTCTAGGCTTTGTCTAGAGTTACTCCTTCAACCAACATGCAATTAAATAATGTATCACTCATATACACATGTCAACCATCATTAAAATATGCATTACAAAAATTATAGTCATTAAGATCAAATTCTCAAGGTAGGTTGCATAGGTGTTTCCATGGAAAACCATGGATTTTCTTATTTTTCACACTTCCAATCATTATAGTAATAAATAAACGTGTGGTTTAAACCAATATTTTTCATCTAAACATAACAAAAATTATTTTACAATACCAATATGTAGGAATTGGCACCCTTTTATAGAATATATGCATGAAAATTCTGATTTTGAGTTTTAGGTTGGAAAACACGGATTCCCTTACTTTTCGTACTTTTCGATCATTACAATAATATGTAAAAATATGTTTTAAATCAATATTTTCATCTAAACACAAAAAAATCAGTTTAGAATTCACCATCATATAAATCAGCACCCCCCTTATGCACATGCAAGAAAATACCAATTTTTAGGTTTTAGGGTTCACCTTTAGTAGATGTGCGAAGAAAGGGTTATGTTTATGGTTGAAAGTCGGTTTCTCCTTCCAATAAATCACCTCAGCTGAATTAAACATCAATAAAAATAGTAAATGTATAGCCCAATATGAATTTCCCATGGTTAGTTTCATAAAAATCAAATAATAGATTGAAAGAAGAGAAAAACTTACTAAAAACAATCACAAAATCTCAAGGTTTGAAGACACCTTGTGAATTTCAGTTGAGAGGGAAGTTTTGAGAGAATTTTTCTATAAAAATCTGATGAATAACATAATGGTGGCTGCCAAAATAAGGTGTGGCCAAAATTTAATTTTATATTTAGGGCTTTAGGCAAAATTATAAGTTTGCCATTAATGAGCTAGTTTATTTGTGTTTTGGTGTATTGGGCTTTGGTGAGTTGGGTCTTTTAATTTTATTTATGGGCTATTTATAGATAATTAAAAATAAAATATTTTTCTTATTATTTTCATTAAAATGCCCAAAATTATTTAATTAAAAATATTTAAAAATTGCTCATAAAAATTATTTTATGCTTAAAAATTATTTTATGCTTAAAAATCATTTTGTGCATAAAAATTCATTTTGTATGCAACAAATTAATTTATGCATATGTACTTCACATAAATCACTTATTTCACTTTAATAATTCATATTATATATATTAGAACTGATTTAATATGTCACATACTCATCAATCACATAACACAGGAATTTTCATAAAAGCATACATTTTGTCATAATAGCTCTAAATTCAAGTAAATTGTCACGAAACTCCTAAGGTGGGTGTGGGTTATTATATTCTCCCCCTTTTAAAAGAAATTCATCTACAAATTTAAATACTTACTCATATATTCTTAAAAAAACAAAGGATGCTTCTGTCGCATCCCTTCCTTCACTTCTTAAGTACACTCATCCATTCCATGATTATGCTAATGGAACTTATTCATAGGTATCTCCTTGATACCCAAATTTCTTCCCATCCTTGGTTTGAAATTCTACTTGCTTCTCTCTATAGTCAATATGAGCTCCATGCTCATATAGCCAATCCATTCATTAGATCACATCAAATTCTAATACATCAAGTTCTAACAACTCCATAGGAATTTTCCGTCCATCAATGTCTACCTCACAGTCCTTAAACATATACTTTACTTCCATCATTTCTTCTAAAGGAGTCGACACTACTAAGGGTTCATTAATTAATTCCTTATCTCTACCCAAACTCTTAACAAAATGTGGGGACACAAACGAGTGTGTAGTACCAGGATCTATCAAACATCTTGCACTAGAAGTTCAAATTGGAATTAGCCCTAATAGGTCAAGCAGTTGTGCAGACCTTCTTCTTTTAAATCACACTAGATTAATATTCTTCCTTTGACTATACTTGATATTTACATAAGTGATAGAGAAATCCCTACCTTTCTTATTGTTCTAGTTTATATGGTAGTATCTAAGCCATAAATTTCTTAATATAATTCACTTTATTCATACCGTATACTTATGTATATATAATGTAACTGATTTATTTCTTTCTCATACTGATCATTACTAAACATCATTTCTCTTCTTATGGCATTAATCACAATTATCATTTAATAATTCCATATAATTCACATATCAAACTGTAACAACTGTAACAACCCATACACACCCTAGAAATTTTCGTGATAAATTACTTGATTTAGAACTATTAAGGTTAAGTGTGTACTTGAGTGGAAATTTGTGATCTAAGTGATTGATGAGTATGTGGCATATTAAATTAATTTTAATATGCATAATATGTATTGCTATTGTAAAATAAATGATTTACATGAAGTGCATTTGCATAAAAGAATTTATTTTAAATAAAATAAATTTTCATGCATAAGACAATTTTTAAGCATAAAATAATTTTATGGGTATTTTTAAAATATTTTAAAATAAATATTTTTGAGGGAAATTTTCTAGAATTAATAAGAAAAATATTCTTTTTATTTTAAATTTTATTCAGCCAAAAATTTAAAGGAAAAGCCCAAATACCCAAAAGCCCACTACACCAAAATCCTCCTAACCTAGTTCATTAAGGGTATTAGTGGAAATTTCACCCAAAACCTAATATATAACCTAAATTTCAGCCAAATCAAAGTTCCAGCAGCCATTCTCTTATTCTTTCTGTATCTTGGCAGAAAATTCTCTCAAAATATTTCTCTCTACCAAAATATTGAAAACACCTTTCCGTTTCGCGATTTCTTGACCGTAATCGTAAATTTTTATTCTCTTTCGATTTCTAAACTGATTTTTATGAAATAAATTATGGAAAAATTATTTTGAACCATTTGATTACTAATTTTTATAGATTTAATTCTGTTTGGGTGAGTTTTTGGGAGAGAAAATTTATTTTCTACCAAAAACACGATTCTTTCCACAAGATTCCTCCAAAGGTGAATTCTATAACTTAAAATCACAATTTTTATGCATAAACATCATAAGGAGGGGGGTGATTTGTGCATGGTTGTATTCTAAACTGATTTTTGATTTGTTTTGAAGGAAAATATTGGATTAAATAATATTTCTGCATATTCCTGTGATGACCGCAAAGTTTCGAAAAACAAAGGAGTTTAAGGTTTTTGTGTTAGAACTTGGAAGTTGGAAAATATTATTCTTGAAGGGACATATGGCTGCTGATTTGTATGAATAAGTGCTCTAATATGATTTTTTTTTTTTTAGATGAAAAATAATGATTTGAATCATGTGTCTGTTTATCGCTAAAATGAACGAAATGCGTGGAAAGCGCGAAAACTCATGATTTTTCACCTAAGCCTTTAAACTTGGAAATTTTTTGTATAAACCCTATCTATGGCTGCCAAATCATATAGGGATATATTCTAAACTGATATTTTCTATGATTGAATAAAAAATAATGGTTTAAACAACCTATTTACATATTTCTGAAACGACCGGAAAATACCAAAAATAAGAAAACTCATGGTTTTGTGCTCTATGATTCAAAAGTTGAATTTTTATGTATAAATAACACCAATAGTAGCTGATTCTTATGAATTTAAATTCTAAGATGATTTTTGTTGCTTTTACATAAAAAATCTTGATTCAAACCATATTTTTGCATATTTTTGAAATAGACGGAAAGTGCAAAAAGAAGAAGAATCTAGTTGTCACCTTGGTGATGCATTCGGCCTACATGAACCTTTTTGTCCCAATGGTTATAAATTTTATGTGATGTTTTTTGATGATTTTTGACATGTATGTATATATAATAAATGATAAAATTGCATGTTAGTTGAAGGTATGATCCTAGACAAGCTTAAATGTATTTTGGTATACTTAAGGTATACTTAAGGTATCTTACCTTATATTGTGATTAGAATGCAAATGTGATTAGGGAATTTGGAACTAAATGTTATGATGACTTAATGATGAACATATGGTTATGATTTAATGAAGTAAAAGGGATCATAAGAGTTAAGCACAATGCTTAAAAGTTTAATTGTTAAGTTGACATGAATGGAAGTGTAAAGTGAACTAAGATAATTGTTAAAGTGAATTGATATTGAGGTAATAATATTGTGATGACCCTAAAAAGGTATTGATATGATTATAATGCATTTTCATGAGAGCCTATAAGGCCTAAGTATGCAAGACTTTTAAAGTCAATGTGCTGTGTACAAGTGATGAGTACACCTATATATGAACTCTAATGTGTATGCTATATGTGCATAGGTAGTTATGGGATAGGAGCATCATGAGTAAATAAATACTAAGTATTAAATCAAATATTATGTTAGAATTTGAGGAGCTTTAGAAGTGCAAAGGGACTATGTATACTAGGAGCAAAGGAAACCCAGGGTGAGTAAACACTATGTTCATGTTACAAGTGTGAGTAAACATCGTATTCATTCTACAAGTGCAAGTAGCATTTTGTTATGTTACAAATATGTGATAACATGCTATGTGAGTGTTTATGATCTTTGAAACCCAAGTTCTTTCTATTCTAAATATTATTATATGATTTATGTGACAAGCTTGGGTTGCCAAGGGACATTTGGTCCAAAACTATTTTGTTTATCCTAATGAGAATTTCTTGTGATTAACACCCTAACCTATATTCTTTCTGGAACTACACTATTATTGTATCTTTTGTTTGAAAGTTAAACCACTATTGTTATTGAAATACATGTTATTGTTGCCTTATGTGATATTGTTAATTATGATTATCATTAGCTCTAGCTATGGTACCTTTTACCCTTTATGCAGAATCCTCGTGCCGATGCGGGTAATCATCGAAACCTATGCACATGGTCTTAACCTGATGGATAGGGGTAGTGTATCCACCTCAGCTAGAAAGGGCAGTTCTAGCTGTAGAGTCTGATAAGCTTCATGCCTTATAAGTGATAGGAGTTGGAATTTGGTATAAGGCCACCTCTCCTTAAGTGTTCGAGTGATAGAGCAATAGCCTTCACTCATTATAAGTGATAAGTGTGATTTTTGCAAAACTTGCCAAATTGAACCCTTGCTAAATTGCAACCTGATTCATGAATTATAAATCATGAACTATGTGTATAAACTATGTGTTTCCTTTTCAAAGGAATATGTGATAATGTATATGCCTTTTCATTTACTCATTGAGATCATCTATCTCAACCCTTTTTCCTTGTGTGGTTCCAGGTGAGCAAATATGAGGAGGCAAGGTGATGGCTCAAGCATTCTACTTCGCTTGGGGAATTCCTTATCCAAGATATCAATAATACAATTTTTATGAAGTCTTGTCATTAGATGCTCCAGGAATGTTGATTGATACTTATTGATACATATTATTTTTCCTTATGGATTTTATATGTAATGATTTACTTTAGTCTTCCGCAATTATGGTATTCATCTAAATGTTTTAAATGAGTTAATGTAAGAGCTTTGGTAAGATCCTAGGCATGATTTGTTTATGTGTAAGTGTGTTCTACGGGCGTGGGTGACCTTATGTCACCCCATATTCTAGGACCGTCATATCTCTAAGGTTAGGATGTGACACAAACCATTGTCAAATGGAAGCATTGCATATAACATAACATTATACATATCAATCATTAATCTAATTTGGATCAAAACTTAGTCAACTTCTCTTTCTAATCCACTTAATCCCACTATTAAATTATCATGCTAACCATGCATTTAACATGAGCACCCATCATACAATATCACATCACAAGACATATATCACATAGCATATATCACATATCATGTCATGTATCATGTATCCTAATCATGTAACACATAACTGATAGCATAATGAGCTCTCGTATTATTTTAAAAGTCAATCATCTCTTAGGTAATAGAAGAAATCAATTCACACTAAGTCATTAAATAATCAAACAATATCATTCATATCATATGGGTCTTATGCCACTAGGCCAATAGTTATCAACTACCAACTCGAGTCTCAACTATGCCCCTCGTCAGGGCAAACATCAAGTACCCTCCAAGGTCACTCAGGTGAATAATCAATAAGAGGGCAATTGACCGCAATATGACTAAAGCCACTACATCTATAACAAAGGAAGTCTTTATCCGACATGTGACCTGTCAAAGACAAAGTCCTAGATGGCGAGTAGCCAGAATCTCCAGGTGCATGGTCTCCCAACTACTCGACATCTCTATTCTTAAGCTGCTCCATGTCCTCCCTTAAAGCGTGAATTAAGGACCTAAGGCATCGATTTTCCTCTATCAAGGTAGAGCAGTCACTCTCCAATTTCTAAATCTTACTATAAACCCAGTCATAGTCTGGGCACTCCTCAGGGTCATCTTCTTAAGGCATCTTTTCTTCCTTGCAGTGAATCACGGGTATGACTTTCTCAAATATCTCAAGCCAAGTCCACTTGCACGTTACATGGGGTGCTTTAGGTTGAAATCATCTAGCAAGGGTACTCTTCTTGGTCATACGATAAAAGAATAATAAGGCATATAGAATAATAACAAAGAGTACTATAGCTTATTAGGATTTTGTGGAACTATACTAGCGATAAACTACAAGTGACATGACAGGAAAGTTCCTATGCTCCAGGATTATACTTACTACCTAATAAATAGACAAGTCTAAACTAGACTTAAAAACTACAGCTCTGATACCAACTTTGTCACATCCTAATTTTCTGAAATATGACGGTCCTAGAACATGGGGAGACATAAGGTCATCCATGCATATAGAACCCACTCATACATATATAAATACTACCTAGGATCAAACCAAAACCTTATGTATTAACTTAAATATCCAATAATAAAGAAAACTTTTAACTAAGGGAAGAATAGTTTTAAAAAAATACCTTAAATACAATCCATAAGAAAAGAACATTTAAGAGTCCAAATAAACTATCAAATGAATAATAATCCAAAAATAAAACTCTCCAACAAGGACTCCCAAAGCATCTAAAAAGTAACTCTTCATATCACAGTATGTTAATAAACTTTGACAAAGAACTCCTCTAAGTGGAGTAGATTGCTAGAGCTATCATCTTGCCTCCTCATAATGCTCACCTGGAACCACACAAAGAAAAAGGGTGAGATAGATGATCTCAAAGAGTAAATAATATAACTTATACAATAACACATATCCTTTTAAAAAGGGTTCATAACTCATGGTTCATGGTTTGCAATTTAGCAAGGTTTGCAAAAATCACACTTATAACACATAACATATAAAGTGAGGTTTGTTGCCATATTCACTCGAACACATAGAGGAAAGGTGGCATCAAACCAAATTCCAACTCCTAGCACATAAAGAAGCATGAAATTAATTAGGCTCCATGGCTAGAACTGCCCCTTCTAGCTAAGGTGGATACAACTACCCCTATTCATTGGGTTAAGGCCATGTGCATAGGTTCTAATGATTTTCCACATCGAAATGAGAATTTCTGCATAAAAGGGTTTATAGGTACAATAGCTGAGCTAATGTCAATCACTTATAACAATAGCATTGAAGAATGCAATCACATGCAATATAATAGCAATAAAAGCATAGCTTATTGAACAAAAGTTAAACAACAGTGTGGTTCTAGAAAGAAAGCAAGGTAAGGCAATAATCACAAAGGTTCTTTATTATCATTGAATAATCAAAAATTGTTTTAGACCAATTGTCCTTTGGCAACCCAAGCTTAACAAAGAAATCATATATTTCTCATTGAAAATAGAAAAGAACTTGGGTTTCAAGAATTTCAAAGGTTCACATATCATGATAGCTTGTACTTATAGCATGAACAAAATGTTTACTCACCTTGTGGTTTCTTAGCTCCTAATGCTTGTAGCCCTTGAACTTCTAATAATTCTTAAGCTTTAACATACATTACAATTCAATAGTTAGCACTTACTTAACATCATACTATCCTATCCCATAACTACCCTATGCATATATAACATTCACATATACTTAGAGTTGCACTTAGAAGTGCTCTCATCACTTGCACATAACATGTTGACTTTTTAGTCTTGCACACTTAGCCTTTTAGGCTCATATGAAAACACTTGATAACTCATGCCAAGACTTTTCTATAGTCAAACACAATAAATCATGATCTTAATATCAATTAAATTTCACTTCTATCTTGTCACACTTAATACTTTTCATATTCCTCAACTTAACAAGTAACCATAAAAGTATCATGCTTATCTCTTTTGACCAAATTATGCAATCAATCTCATAGTCAATTTAAGGTCATTAATCTACAATTAACACATCATAAGGTCTAATTCACATGCCACTTAGTCATATACACATATTAATCAAATATGGTAGTTAGGGTTTGGGAACCCTAGTGTAGGCCGAGGCTTGGTCTAGAGTTACTCCTGCAACAAACATTCAATTAAATCATGTATCTCTCATATACACATGTCAACCATCATTAAAATATACATTACAAAAATTATAGTTATTGGGATCAAATTTCCAATGTAGGCAGAATAGGTGTTTCCATGGAAAACCATAGATTTTCTTGCTTTTCACACTTTTCGATCATTACTATAATATGTAAACGCATGGTTTAAACCAATATTTTTTATCTAAATGCAACAAAAATCATTTTAGAACACCAATATGTTGGAATTGGCACCTCCTTATCGAATATATGCATGAAAATTCCAATTTTATGTTTTAAGGTGGAAAACATGGATTCTCTTGCTTTTCGTACTTTCCAATCATTATAGTAATATGTAAAAACATGTTTTAAATCAATATTTTTCATCTAAAATACAACAAAAATCATCATCATACAAATCATAACCCCTCCTTATGCACATGAATGAAAATTCTAACTTTTAGGTTTTAGGGTTCACATTTAGGGGATGTGCGAAAAAAGGGTTGTATTTACAGTTGAAAGTCAGTTTCTCCTTCCAACAAATCACCTAGGCCAAATTAAACATCAATAAAAATAGTAAACATATAGCCCCATATGGATTTCTCATTGTTATTTTCATAAAAATCAAATAGTAGATTAAAAGAAGAGAGAAACATATGAAAACGATCACAAAATCACAAGGTTAGAAGGCACCATGTGAATTTTAGTTGAGAGGGAAGTTTTAAGAGAATTTTTCTATAAAAATCTGATGAATAATAGAATGGTGGCTGCCACAATAAGGGGTGGCCAAAATTTAGGTTTATATTTAGAGTTTTAGGCAAAATTACAAGTTTACCATTTAATGAGTTAGGTTAGGAGTGGTTTGGTGTATTGGGCTTTGGTGAGTTGGGCCTTTTAATTTTATTTATGGGCTGTTTATAGATAATTAAAAATAAAATATTTTTCTTATTATTTTTATTAAAATCCTCCCAAATTTTTTAATTAAAAATATTTAAAAAAAGCTCATAAAAATTATTTTATACTTAAAAATTGTTTTATGCATGAAAATTCACTTTTATGCAATAAATTAATTTATACATGTGTACTTCACATAAATCATTTATTTCACATTAATAATTCATATTATGCATATTAGAACTAATCTAACATGCTACATACTCATCAATCATATAACACAAGGATTTTTATAAAAGCACATATTTTGTCATAATAGCTCTAAATTAAAGTAAATTATCACATAGGGCGGGTGTAGGTTGCTACAAAACCCCTCCACTTAACCATGGAATAAACTACGTGAGTTTTGATCTCCATTTAATGGGGTACGTAGGTATGTTTGGAATTTAAATCTAAATTTCAAATCTAATTTTTCAAATTAAATTTATTTTCCATTTTTCCAAATGTAATTAATTACTTTCTAAATGATATTTGTAAGGGAATCCGTGATCTTGTTAGAATCCCATAAGGGTTAGAGACAACATCCCGATTTTCATCAATGTAATTGTCTTAATTAGAATTAAGGAGTGATTATGTGGTTCCTCTAAATCCATAAGGATTAAAGGGAACACTCTCCTTAATTTGTGAATATTTATTCAATTGTTTCATCAACCTCCATCCACCATGTATTCATGTTATACCATATTCATGCATTTTATTTACAACTATCATCTTATAAATGTCATTCATAAAATTAATTTTTCAAAAGTCAAATTAAACTTAAGAGCTAAATTTAGATTATTTAAAATCAAAAACCTAATCCCCAAACTCAACTTGATTCAAGGCTAGTGATTTTATGTTTGGGTAAAATAAATAAAAATTAATGAATTGGAGTCAATTTGGATTTTTTCCCTAATGTTTTCCCAACTAAATAAAATTAAGGTGGTGACTTCCAAAATTACTTTTAAAATCAACCAATCTTAACTTGAGGGTTCCATCGTGAGTCTAAACCTGAATAAGCATCCCGATTCCCTCTAGTGGATCGGGCCAGTGCTTGGGCGAGGCCTCACAACCGACATGGTCAGATTTTGACTGCCACTAGTAGTTTAAATTTAAAGGCTGGAGTTCATTTTTCATTTTAATTTTTAAGTTTTAATTTTTTTTTGTTAATTTTTTTAAAATTTTTCTTTCAATTTTATTTTGAATTGAGTCATTTCCATATCATGTCTACTAGCCCATTAGAACACTACAAATCATATCATTAATTTCTCTCTCATCCACATCAACTCTTTTTATAAGGTTACCAATTAGTGACCTGCTAAAAACACTTGATTAAAATTTTTTTATAGGTTGCAATACTTAATTGAAACTTTTACAACTTCAAACACTTAATTGACAAGTTTTGCCAAGTTAAAACACCAAAAATGTCATCATAACAAAAAATCATTTGAGATTGACATTATCATAAAATTTATAATCTCACAGAACGTCTTATTTATTTTTTATTTAAAATTAATTTTTAAAATAATTGATTTCAAGATTAACATTCACTGTAAAATAGTTAATATATAAAATTATCATAACTCTACTTATAAAGAATCTTATAATGTAATAAAAATAAACCATTTTAAATTAAATGAATCCATTTTTCAAATTGATCAATGTGATAACATATTATGCAAACTTTGTTTAAGCTAGATAAATAATCATCCTTATATCAAATAATTTTTAATAATTATTTGAATAAAAAAATGATAATTTTATCTCATTAGATTAAATTTTACCCTCTTTGTTGAGACGTTGGCAAATTGTCACACACTGACTTTATTAATGTGATGATCCTAAGGCATGGGTAGATTTAAGATCACTCACCCATAGAACCCAATGATTTATTAGAATTTCCAAAATCATTATGTACAATCTCTAATATAATTCATACATTCATATATTCACTCATATGATAATCAAAATCATCCATTTTATCAAAATTCCATTTGTTCATTATGGATTAAAGTTCAACATTTAAACTATCATTCATAATAAACAAAGGAAAGTTCAATAATGTCTTAATAATAATAATGTGCATAAAATATCCTGTACCTATGTTCTTCTTATGCTACAAAACATCTAAAGACATAGCATAACTACCATAATATCTAATATAAAAGTTTTTAAAACTATACATCAAAGTAACTTCTTGTGGAGGAAGAATAATCAAAAAGCTCTATTTTCTCTTTCTCTAACCTCTTCTACTCAAGCAACTTAACAGAATAAATGAACAGTGATAAATACCTTAGGTTTATTGAAGGAATAATATTGAATCTTATATAACAATGCAATAAAGGTTAATTATCAATAACATTAATGTGCCTAAAAAGAATGATACCAATTAATCAATACAAAATAATAGAAAAAATATGATGAACAATTAATAAGTAAGGTAGTAACACTCCCTGTAATAATGAATAGATGCTTGCACAAGTTATATGCTTAGGGCAATGGACCTCCCTAGATAGGGCACTGATAATCTAGACTTTATTAACTAAGAAACTAGTGTACACTGTCTAACGGATTCTCCTCCATTAGTAAGGGAATTCTATTATACACGTGCTTTATAGCTAAACATGGCTAGGTAAGTACAATAGCAATACATTAGCCCAAATGTCCTTTCATTAATAAGTAAAACTGTGAACCCTCAAATTTGCACCCTTAGGATCTGACTGCAGCTTGACACTTGCAAAGATTAGTACACTATGGCGATCTCATTAGCAAGTTAGTGGGCAGGGGTCAAGGGGGCAGTGCCCCATTGAAAAAAAAATTTCTCAAAATTACACCTTGAAATGACCAGCACTCGATTACAAACCTATAGAATCAAACTGGGACCAAATCGGATCAAGAACGGATGAGAACGGGCCAAAAAATGAGTTGCCATAACTCGTAGGTAACTATGGTTGCGGTTGCCGCAATGGGCTCTATGGTTGCCATAGGCCCTGATCATTTACCATAGCACATTTTTCCTAATCCCACACCAAAAATTCACTATTTTAAGCCCCCAATCTCCCCTTATAAATACCTTGCACCTCCTAACAACTTTGACACACAATTACATGATTTTATACTCCCTTAAACCTTTCTAAACCTTATTTCTAAGCCTCCCAATCATCAAAACTTTCTTCCTAAACCTCCTAATCTCTAAAACCCCATTCCAAAACCTCCTCCATCATATAAACCCTATTTATAAGCCTCTTAATCATCTCAAACCATATCTCTAAGCCTCCTAATTAAGAAAAGGTACAATTCAAGTTCTTTCTTTCAGAAAGAATTTGTGGTGCTGAAGCAAGGGTGATACAAAGTCCTTCCTTCAAAAGAGTTTAAAAGTCTTTCTTCCAAAAGGAGTGCTCATGCTATCCCTAAGCCAAGGTGGAACTTAGATCCGGTGCCAAGCTCATTCCCTACATTTCTTGTCGCTGAAAGTCGAAGGTAAAAGTTCTTTCCTTTTCCTTTTCAATTCCAATTTCAAGATCTAAATTTAAAAAAATCAATTTTTTGCAATTAAAATCTAACCTAATTAACAAATCCCTAAGCCCTTAAAATCAATCAAAACATGATAACAAAGACAACAACTTAAAAACCCCTCATTTGCAAGAAGAAAGAACTCACAGTGAGAAAATGGACCAAAGGGATAACTAGGCTAGTGGCTAGATATTTTTAGGTGAATTAATGGATTTGGATAAAAGATGTGGTGTAACAACCCACACCCACCCTAGGAATTTTCGTGAAAAATTGCTTGATTAGAACTATTAAGGTTAAGTGTGTGCTTGTGTGGAAATTTGTGATTTAAGTGGTTGATGAGTATGTGGCATATTAGATTAATTTTAATATGCATAATATGAGTTGCTATTGTGAAATAAATTATTTACATGAGGTGCATTTTCATAAAAGAATTTATTTTAAATAAAATGAATTTTCATGCATAAGATAATTTTTAAGCATAAAATAATTTTATGAGTATTTTTAAAATATTTTAAAATAAATATTTTTGGGGGAAATGTTACAGAATTAATAAGAAAAATATTCTTTTTATTTTAATTTTTATTCAGCCAAAAAATTTAAATAAAAGCCCAAATACCCAAAAGCTCACTACACCAAAATCCTCCTAACCTAGTTCATTAAGGGTATTAGTGGAAATTTCACCCAAACCCTAATATATAATCTAAATTTCGGCCAAACCAAGGTTCCAGCAGCCATTCTCTTATTCTTTCTGTATCTTGGCAGAAAAATCCTCTCAAAATATTTCTCTCTACCAAAATTAAGAAAACACCTTTCTGTTTCGCGATTTCTTGACCGTAATCATAAGTTTTTCTTCTCTTTCGATCTCTAAATTGATTTCTATGAAATAAATTATGGGAAAATTATTTTAAACTGGTTGATTAATGATTTTTATAGATTTAATTCTATTTAGGTGAGTTTTTGGGAGAGAAAATTTATTTTCTACCGAAAACACGATTCTTTCTGTGAGATTTCTCCAAAAGTGAATTCTATAACTTAAAATCACAATTTTATCCATAAACATCATTGGGGGGGGGGGGGGGGCGCAATTTGTGTATGATTGTATTCTAAAATGATTTTTGATTTGTTTTGATGGAAAATATTGGATTAAATAATATTTCTGCATATTTCTGTGATGACCAGAAAGTTTCGAAAAATAAAGGAGTTCAAGGTTTTGGTGTTAGAACTTGGAAGTTGGAAAATTTTATTCTTGAATGGGCATAGGGCTGCCAATTTGTATGAATAAGTGCTCTAATATGATATTTATTTTGCTTAGATGAAAAATAATGATTTGAATCATATGTCTGTTTATCGTTGAAATGAATGAAAAGCGCGGAAAGTGCAAAAACTTATGATTTTTCACCTAAGCCTTTAAACTTGGAATTTTTTTTGTATAAATCCTATCTATGGCTGCCGAATCTTCTATGGATGTGTTCTAAACTGATATTTTCTATGATTGAATGAAAAATAATAGTTTAAACAACCTGTTTACATATTTCTAAAATTACCAGAAAATACCGAAAATAAGAAAACTCATGGTTTTGTGCTCTATAATTCAAAAGTTGAATTTTTTATGCATAAACAACACCTAGTGTGGTTGATTCTTATGAATTTAAATTCTAAAATGATTTTTGTTGCATTTACATGAAAATCTTGGTTCAAACCATGTTTGTACATATTTCTGAAATAGATGAAAAGTGCGAAAAGAAGGAGAATTTAGTCTCTACCTTGGTAATGCATTTGGCCTATATAAACATTTTTGTTCCAATGTTTATAAATTTTATGTGATGTGTTTTGATGATTATTGACATGTATGTATGACTAATAAATGATAAAATTTCATGTTAGATGAAGGTATGATCCTAGATAAGCTTAAATGCATTATGGCATACTTAAGGTATACTTAAGGTATCTTAACCTTATATTGTGATTAGAATACAAATGTGATTGGGAAATATGCAACTAGATGTTATGATGACTTGAAAATAAATACATGGTTGAGTTGATGAAGTGACAATTGAATAAAAAGGATCATAAGAGTTAAGCATGACACTTGAAAGGTTAATGGTTAAGTTGACATGCATGGGAGTGTAAAGTGTATTAAGATTATTATTAAAGTGAAATGATATTGAGATAATAATATTGTGGTCACCTTAAAAAGGTATTAATATGATTGTAATGTGATATCAAGAGAGCCTATAAGGCCTAAGTATGCAAGACATTCAAAGTCAAACGTGTTATGTGTAAGTGACGAGTACACCTATGTGTGGACTCTAAGTGTATGTATATGCTATATGTGCATGGGGTAGTTATGGGATAGGAGCATCACGAATAAATAAATACTAAGTATTAAATCAAATATTATGTTAGAGTTTGAGGAGCTTTAGAAGTGCAAAGGGACTACGTATACTAGGAGCAAAGGAACCCCAAGGTGAGTAAACATCATATTCATTCTTCAAGTGTGAGTAAGCACTATGTTCATGTTACAAGTGCAAGTAACATTTTGTTATGTTACAAATATGTGATATATTGTTATGTGAGCCTTTGTGATCTTTGAAACCCAAGTTCTTTCTATTCTAAATATTATTATATGATTTATGTGACAAGCTTGGGTTGCCAAAGGATATTTGGTCCAAAACTAGTTTGTTTATCCAATGAGAACTTCTTGTGGTTAACACCCTAACTTGTATTCTTTCTGGAACTACACTATCATTGTATCTTTTGTTTGAAAGCTAAACCACTATTGTTATTGGAATACATGTTATTGTTGCCTTATGTGATATTGTTAATTATGATTACCATTAACTCTAGCTATGTTACCTTTTACCCTTTATGCAGAATCCTCGTGCCGATGTGGGTAATCATCAGAACCTATGCACATGGTCTTAACCCGATGGATAGGGGTAGTGTATCCACCTCAGCTAGAAGGGGCGGTTCTAGCTATGGAGCCTGATCAGCTTCATGCCTTATAAGTGATAGGAGTTGGAATTTGGTATAAGGCCACCTCTCCTTAAGTGTTCGAGTGATAGAGCAATAGCCTTCACTCATCATAAGTGATAAGTATGATTTCTACAAACTTGCCAAATTGAACCCTTGCTAAATTGCAACCTGATTCATGAATTATAAGTCATAAACTAAGTGTATAAGCTCTGTGTTTCCTTTTCAAAGGAATATGTCATAATGTATGTGCCTTTTCGTTTACTCATTGAGATCATCTATCTCACCCCTTTTTCCTTGTGTGGTTCCAAGTGAGCAAATGTGAGGAGGCAAGGTGATGGCTCAAGCATTCTACTTTGCTTGGGGAATTTCTTGTCCAAGTTATCAATAATACTATTTTTATGAAGTCTTGTCATTAGATGCTCCGGGAATGTTGATTGATACTTATTGATATATATTATTTTCCTCATGGATTTTATATGTAATGATTTTTTTTAGTCTTCTACAATTTATGATATTCATCTAAATGATTTAAATGAGTTAATGAAAGAGGTTTGGTAAGATCCTAAGCATGATCGTTTATATGTAAATGGGTTCTATGGGCATGGGTGACCTTATGTCTCCCCATGCTCTAGGACCGTCATATCTCTAAAGTTGGGATGTGACATGTGGAAAGTGGAACCATATAGATGTCTAGGTGATCATTTCTAGACATTTATGAGTGAAATTGATGGATTTTGATAAAAGAGATGAAAAAAAGAACCACATAGATGTCTAGGTGATTATTTCTAAACATTTATGGATGGAGTTGATGGATTTGGATAAAAGAGACTAAAAAAAGAACCATATGGATGTCTAGGTCACCATTTCTAGACACTTATAGATGAAAGATAATTTTGGACAAGATTATTTTGTGAAAGGAGAGCCTTGACCTATGGCAAGTCAGCTCAAGAAATTCTTACAAGATTTTAGTAAAGGGAGAGCCTCGGCCTACTTCAAATTGGCTCGACCGATTCTAAAAATTTTGGTAAAGGAAAAGCCTCAGCCTATAGTGAGTCAACTCAAGAGATTCTAAAAAGATTTTGATAGGAGGAGAGCCTCAACCTATAACGAGTCAGCTTGAGAGATTCTAATAGGATTTTGGTTACGCCAAAGAAACTTAGGCTTTTAAATATAAGGGGTTGGGCCTTTTGGAAGGCTTAAAAGAAATGTTATTGGGATTAAAGGGACTCTAAAAGTGACACTTCATCGATTAGATCTAGAAAGGTATCATTTAGCTCTAAAGAGGCATTGGTCAGCTTTGGGAGGTATTGATCAACTTCGAGGAAGTATTGGTCAACATTAAGAGAGGCTATTGGCTAGGTTTATACATAATGGTGCATGATTGCAAATGGTTGCATAGGTGCTAGTGCACAAATGATGCATGTTTATGTATGGATGTTTTAGAATTTATGGACCTTTTTTAACTTTTATGCCATACATGATTTGTGATGATGCCTATAATGAATGATTGCATGGATGCATGAGGATGAATTCATGGGTTTACTTTGTGAATGCAAATTTTTTCATATAATTTTTTGCGTCCGTGGACCCATGCATTTATGGACTGTGAAAATCAAAAAGTTTGAGGAACTCAACTTGGGTTGGTATGGAATAGTTGCCATGTTGGCATTATGAGGAGTTCGAGTGGATTGAGATTTATTTGAGGGTTTGATTTAGGTTTTGAGATCTGGTGGCTCGTGGTTTCTCTTTTACTACTACTAAAGAGGAGTTGTGTCCTACCTATAAGAAGTTCAATGTTGTGGCTTAGCTACAACTCAAAGGCAACTTTAGTGGTGTTAGAGTTCAAAGTTGGGCATTTCCTAGATTGTTTCAGGAGTTTTTTTTGGGACTTGTCTCAGGATGTGACAAGCTAGATGATGGTTGGTGATGGTTAAATGAATTTGACTGCTATGATTTAAGAAGTTTTGTGATCTTAGTGACTAGGGAGATATGAAAGGGCAGAGGCTCTAGATAAGGGCCTTAGTTTTCTGAGAGTTGGATACCTATTTCATGATAGTGGAGACACTGATGATTCTCGATTGCTCTGTTTGACGTTTAAAGGGACTATCTCCTTAGTTATTCTTCAGGTGAGAAAATTTTATCTGTTCTTACCCTTTCTATTAGTGGTGCTTTGTGGGTGTCTATTTTGGATTTTGGGTTATCTTAGAAGTGAGGTTGATGGATTATTTTCAGGTGGTGGCCCTTATTTTTCAGTCTGCGTATGTCTTGTTGAGACTCAATTAGAGATAATATAGGATGATTGCTTGCAACTTACCCCGAATGACACATTTTGGCACTACTAATGGTAAGGGATCAAATTTTTCATGACCGAGGGCCATGGGTTTCGAGTGACATGCTTATTAGGTTTGGCTTGAATGACCTTCTATTAAGGGATAAGGGTTTTAAGACAGATAGAGTAAACTCAGGGATGTACCCCCAATCATTCCTTTCTTGGAGTCTACACAAATCATAGCTCCCATTACCAGAGCTATCAGGGGGTGGCTAGCTGAGGGGATTTCACTTAGGACCACAGAGAGGTATAACAAGTGATTGATAAAGGTGGTTTGGCCAATTAAGAAAAAGTGCTAGGCTGCCCTACTGAGGGTAATTGTCACATCCCATTTTTGGGATAGACAATCCTAGGGCATAGGTGACCATAAAGGCACTAAAAACTCGTAGAACCCATTATCACCATCAAATCCAGTATGGTATTAAGCAAACTAAACTGCAATAATCACATCAACAATGCTGAAGATCATAAGCTAAATCATATTAACCATCTCATATTACAATTCTATATGCGTTCTTCTTAACAATTATTAATAATATTTATCGATTAATTCATACATATTTCTAATCTTTATATTATAATCTATTCTTAAAGGCCATCCATTTCCAGTGCACTATCCTCACTTATAACATTTTTAAAAAAAAAATTCTTTTTTGTATTAAGAGCCAATCTTGTTACATAAATCATCAACTTTAATGTACAATAAAAAGTCTAATGATATCTTATATGAACAAATTATATTATATAATAATACAACTAAAACATCAATTTCTATGAAGCAACTAAATTGAATGTACATGAACTTGCATATAAATAAATATAATAAACATCTTTGATAAGTTCTTAATTGACTACATTTTACCACTTGTTCTTAATATATTTTATTTTTAAATTGAGTTTAATTTGTTTATTCAGTGTTGTTTCAGAGTTCTTTTAGTGATTTTATGTTTTAGGATGCCATTGATCAAATTAGCTTGGAAGTACGGAACCAAGGCATGAAATCGGTGCAAAAAGGGCAAAAGAATGAAGGACAGTAGCCTCCCATGGGGTGAGCAATGCCCATAAGGTTGGCCATGACTTAAGAAGTAAAATTGAAGAGTTCTAATTGCCTATCATAGTATAAGCCACGGCCTAACCCATACCCGTGCCAGGCCCTGGACATAAATCAAGCCGTGCTCACGGGGTGACTCACAGCCGTGGCATAGGCCGTGAGCAGAAGACCCAGTAGATATATAAAGGAATTTTGTGCATAAACAAGGGGAGAACCATTCTGGGGACTTAGTCTTTCAACCTAGGGTTCCTAGGATTCCAAATTCCATTTTAATTCTTTTATCCTCGAGAGATTGAAGCTATAAACAAGATTAAAGATCCATCATTGCATATATTCGAAGCAGTAATCAAAGGATTAGAGAGAAGATTTTTGCAGCGTCATCCATAGGTTGTTTGAGCTCTGTTTCTCTTTTTATCTTTTCTTTATTGTCTTTTAAATCTATTATGAACTAATTGTTTTTATCTAGATATTAAAGAACCCTAGTTCTTAATTGTATGGATTGAATAATATCAATATTAATTAATTCACCTTTGATTGTCTAATTTCTATGATTAATATTATTATTCTAATTAGCAATTGCTAGCCTGTTAGTTAGATTTTGTTTCCATGTCAAATGAGTAGAGATACCTTGACATGGATTAATCACTCATAGGAATTGAGGGTTCCTTGGGGTTTTAAAGATAGGTCTACAAAACCTTCTAGCATTTTGTTCCTTGTTCTTAATGCATGAACTATTTAATTGTGTATTGAGAAGAGATTTCTTACACTCTACCTAGGGATTAGGGATTAAATCACTAAAGAGAGCTTTTAATCTAAATTAGTGGAATGCCAATTCAATGCATTGTTTGGTTAATTGATTCCATTATCCATGACATTCATGAGAGGCTAGGGGGATTCATATCTAGGTAGCTTTATCCTTATTTATATCTATCAATCTTCTCATTGTTTTAGTTCAGTTTAGTTTATTTTAGTTTTAATTATCTTTTGATTGATTTTTCACTACACAATAATTGAAGTTTGTGCTAGTACTTATAAACTATCCTCATGCGAAATGATACTCACTCATCACTTAATTACTTGATAACAACCTATACACTTGTAGTCTATTAGTGTGCGTTTCGGCACAATCAAGTTTTTAGCACTGTTGCTAGGATAGTTTTCTAATATTAGCAATATTAATAGAGATTATTGATGTGGTTTTTTTTTTTCATATTTGTTTTTATTTTGATTTATTTTTTTTATTTGTTTGTTCTATTTTACATTTTTCTTTTGTATTAAGTTTTTGTGTTACCAGAAAAAGAAAAAATCTCTATGGCCAATTAGAACTATCAAAACTGGAACTCTTACCCAAATCTAGAATGGGGATACCAAGGAAATCAGTATCATGATCATGGATACATCTATCAAACTGATTTCCCATAGGAATATGCATGGGAGGCGCAAAAAGAGAAGTCATCCTTTGAGCTTGCATTAGAAAGATTCACTAAATCTATAAAGAATTGGGTCAAGGAAGTGGACAAAAGTAATGATGCATCAGAAGCTAGCTTCCCAACTTAATTTGCAATAGGCACTACATCAAAGGATGATGAGCATGCATAAAAGAAGCGTAGGTTAGAAGAGATGTTTTTAAAATTATTGGGAACTACAGAGAAAAGATTCCAGAGCATATAGACAACTCTAGAATACCAACAGACCTCTCTTCTCAATCTAGAAAATTTTGTTGGGCAAATTTTGAAATCACTAAATGAGAGATCTAAAGGAAAGTTACCCAGCAATACCAAAGCTATTCCAGAAGAGCAAAAAAAGACCACTACCATCAATTGATTTTGGGATGATGACAATGAGGAAGACGAGAATGGTAAAGCAAATTTGGGAATACTTCATAAGGAATTTGATAAAGATGATTAGTTAAGTGAGCAACCCAAATTGAGCCATATGACATATGTGGAGTGGATTTAAGTGTTAAAGAATTCTCCTCTAATGACTACAAGTTGTGTGAGAACATAGAAAGGGAAATTATGGATTTAGAGAGTAATGAAAACCACATCTCCTCCATCATTCCATCTCTCCCACCTTTTGAAGAGAATGGAAATAACCCACCCACTATCCCAAAATCCACCCCTCATCCAACCTAAATTTTAGCAATTAATAACCTGTCCACAAATTACTTTAAACCATTACCACCCTTCTCTAAGTGCTACTTTGTTGGAGAATCAAGTATGTGGCCAATACTTGTAGTCTTTATATTTTCTTTGGAAAGGGAAATTTGTTTTGTGGAGTTGTTAAAGCAAAAGGTTCGTGAATTTGGGTGGCGCATCTCAAAATTGCAAGAGGTGGATGACATTAGTTACGTGCCTGATCTTTTTAGTGACAAACTGGAAATCCCTACATCTAGTCTATGAGTAAGGTTGTTCGATGATGGTTCTGACACTGGCAAGCTTAGGTTAGCACAAAATAGGGAGCCAAAAATATTTATTATTGCTAAAAGAAGGCTATGCAAAGGTCAGAACCTTTGCATACTCTTCTTTATCTTGGTTTATAGAGGTAGACAGCACAAGAAAACCTCCACACCATTGGTCAAGGATGAATAAGGTAAACATCCAGCTAATATGATGTTGAAGAAGAGCTTAATGGGAGGCACCCCATTGATGGTTTCTGTTTTTTATTTTTATTATTTCTATCTTATTTTTATTTTCTTTCTGTGCTATTTTGTTTTTATTTTTGTTTTACTTTGAATGGATCTTATACTTTCTTTTTAGTTCAATCTCTTTATATATAAGATAAATTTGATCATGGCTAAACTTGATTGGAAGGGACACTACAAAAGATTCATGTGGGACATCATTCATGACAGTTAATTCTCTCCTTTCCTTTTTCGTTTTACTATTTTATAACACATTAGGGACAATGTGTTACTTAAGTGTGGGGGAGAGGTGTTTTATTGTGCCCTATCTTTTATTGAATCTTACGTTTAAGTGAATTGAGTTGTGGTGATAGTTTGATTTGAAATTATCTCTCTCTAGTGATAAATTAGTCTAATTTTGCTATGACAATGACTTGTAGTAGTGGGACTTAATTAAATTGATCATGTGTTAAGGATTGAATGTGGTGGTCATGATTAGAGATTTTTTTTTTTTTTTTGCAAATTTTTATAGGCTTGAAATTTGAAACTTTAGTTACACTTTTTGAACCTATTTTATTCTACTGTTACTTTTGTTCTAGTTTAGTAGAAATGCATAATACCTTAGCTAGCTTGACTGTTTTTCTTAAAAAAATTGAAAAAAAAAAGGGATTGTGCAAAGGAGCTTTGAAAATCTTTACATATTCCACTGTTCTTGACTCTTTTAAATAAAAGAGGTTGAGATTATGAATAGTGCTAGTAGCCATTTGAATGTGTGATTCTAGCTGAGTAACCGGAGGCTGGCACCATAAGTGTTTGCATTTGCATAAAAAGGCTAATATGATAATTCAAACAAATCGAGCTCCTTAAGTAATTGAAAAGAAAACATGAAAATGAAATATGTGATCAAATTATGAAAGTGAATAAAAAGTCAAGGGAATAGCCAAGCACCTAAAAGAAAAATCTTTATAAATCTACTTTTTTTTTAGAATTTTTGTCTCTGTTGAATTGTTTGCTCAAACTTGTAACTTTATAATTTAGTATTTAGGTTTGTGAGATTTGTTTTAGAGATTTCCTAATTTGAATACCATATTTTGAAAATTGGCACTTGGTTGAGGATTTTGAGCCTTGCTATTAATAAATTGTTGTAAATTGTTTAATTTTCTTTGACTGGAAAGGGTAGGTTTTATTTCTTACTATTGTTATGATTTAATTTGCTTGAGGGTAAGAAAATACTCAAGTATGGGGGAGTTTGGTAAGTGCTTAATTGACTACATTTTACCCCTTGTTCTTAATATATTTTATCTTTAAATTGAATTTAATTTGTTTGTTCAATGTTGTTTCAGAGTTCTTTTAGTGTTTTTATGTTTTAGGACACCATAGATCAAATTAGCTTGGAAGTACGAAACCAAGGCACGAAATCAATGTAAAGAATAAAGGATAGTAGCCTACCACGAGGTGAGCCATGCCTATGAGGCTGACTGTGACTTCAGAAGCAAAATTGAAGACTTCTAGTAGCCTATCATGGTGTAAGCTACAGCCTAACCCATGCTCATGCTAGGCCCTAGACGTAAATCAAGCTGTGCTTACGGGGTGACTCACGGCCGTGGCATACGCCATATGCAAAAGACCCAGCAAATATATAAAGGAATTTTGCACAGAAACAATGGGAGAGCCATTCTGGGGACCTAGTCTTTTGACCTAGGGTTCCTAGGATTCCAAATTCCATTTTAGTTATTTTATCCTCGAGAGATTAAAGCCATAAACAAGATTAAAGATCCATTGTTGCATAGATTCGAAGCAATAATCGAAGGATTGGAGAGAAGATTTTTGCAACGTCATCCATAGGTTGTTTGAGCTCTATTTCTCCTTTTATCTTTTCTTTATTGTCTTTCAAATCTATTATGAACTAATTGTTTTTATCTAGATATTGATGAATTCTAGTTCTTGATTGTGTGGATTGAATAATATCAGTATTAATTAATTCACCTTTGATTGTCTTATTTCTATGATTAATATTATTATTCTAATTAGCAATTGCTAGCTTGTTAGTTAGATTTTGTTTCCATGTCAAATGAGTAGAGATACCTTGACATGGATTGATCACTCATAAGAATTGAGGGTTGCTTGGGTTTTAGAGATTTGCGTACAAAAGATCTCCTCATATATCTTCCTTTAACTCATTGAATCCTGTGCAAAATTTGCAATATAATATGTTCATCAACTAATTTACATTTTTATTAGCTATCCTTATAATCTAATCACATAATATATTCTTAGAACATAACAATTCCTATCGATTAAATCCTAATATACAATTTTACCAAAAATCCGACAGTATCTCCCCTAAAATTGGACTAATCCTCCCTGAAAATCAATAAATATCTCAACTCAATAAATATTCTAAGTTAATTGTCTAGCTCAGATCTCCAATATAGCAAATAATCTCATCCTCCATTTCATCTTAATTTAATTTAATTTAATTTATTAATTTCATTACTAAAATTATTAACATATTTAGAAAAATTATCTCATCTTAATATTTGAGTAAGATAACTTAAAAATTCATATAAAAACACAAATTCACCGTATATAAAGAAATTCATTTGTTATATAATTAATATCTCATTTTATATAATTTCATAATAATATTTATAGAAATACTTTAAATTAATTTAACCATATGATCATATATATCATAATCATAATATGTATATTTAAAAAAAATGCATAAATAACTTTCTTATTATTTAATCAAACCAATAATAAAACCATATAAAATTATTATTAATAAATTCATAAAATTCATATAATATTGTTTCACTTGCTTAATAAAATTATTTTAATATTATCTATGTAATAATTAACTATATATATATTTACTAATAATTTAAAAGAAAATTCATATAACTTACTAATACACAGCTATATAATTAAAAGAAAATCATCAATGATTTAATTTCATTTTAAACAATTCTATACAATTTTGTATTGATTTTTATTTATCAAATTAACACTAAAAATAGCTAAATACAGACAAATTAATAATTTTTCAAGCATTTAAAAATTAAAATTAACTTAATAGAAAGGAGTTCTAGGCTCATCGGAATCGAGTTCTCACAATCTAGCCTTGGAATTGGAATGTATGTACGAAGAACGATTCATTGGAGCGTCTCTGTCACCGGTCCATACACTAGCAATGTGCTGCTGCTGAAGGTGGTAGTCAAAGGCGACATTGATGCCATCTTGCTTGCATCAATGTTAGGAACTCGAATATGCCCACCACTCGCCACCATGCTTCTCCATTCTACTGGACAATGCCTTGAAAATTTCAGTGTTCAACTTCTGATCTCCTTCTTCGGTCATCCTTAGCTAATAAGCCAGGTACCAAATTGAAACCCATGCTAAGATTGTTCCATAGCTACCAAAATCGCCTTTTGTGAACCCTTAATTTAGCACCCTCTAGTATATATTTGAACCTTAAAAGCACTTAGACTTGGTAAATAAATCTCCAGAAGCTAAAAACTATAAAAATAGAAAAATTAAGAAAATTAAAACATGTCTTTTCAAAATTTGAACCCCTTCAAATCATCTGGGACTGAGCAACAAACACAACACAACTAGAATCATGAAAAATGAATAAGAAATGAGCAAGAACGGGCGAAAATGGGGCCCATTACTACACAGCTCTATGGCACTACTACAAAGACCTCTATGGAACCGTAGAGGGTTGTGCGACACTACCGCAGAGAGCCCTATGGTGCCATAAACCCTTTTGGAATAACTCTAATGAATTCTCCTATTTTCATGATCCCATATCAAAATTTCAGTGTTTTCCTCCTCTAATCTTCTCCTTATATATAGAGTGCCTCTCCACACTTCAAATCACCAACTTTTAGAGCTTGAAAAGCATTAGCTTCAAGCAAACTGCTTTGCATTTGCTCCTTGCTTTGCAAAGCAAGTCTCCTTGATTCCTACTCAACTAGTTAAAAGCTTTCCGCCCGCCTATTTGAGGCAAGTCTAATGCCCAAGGCTCATGTTAGGAGGTTTCTCCTTAATTCCTACCCGATTAGTTAAAGACTTTCTACCCACCTATTCGAGGCAAATCTATTGCCCAAGGCTTGTGTTTGCCATCCGAGGCTAGTCATCACTCGCCATCTGAGGTAACCTTTTTTCCTTTAATTTTCTTTTGTCTAAATTTCCTTGCCTCTTTTAGTTAATTAAATTGATTCATATAGGTTGCTAGCTAATCAACTTAGTAGGCAATTAAGTTAATTAATTAACTCAACTCTATTTAATTAATTAATCAAAATATAATAAAGTGGCTAGGCTAAACTAACCCTTTTGTTAGAAGGGAGAACTGCGTGGATTATGATTCCCATTCAAAAGGATACTAGGTATGCTTAGTTTAAGCATCGAATCCAATTAAAACTAACCAAATCTCCCCCCTCAATCACCTTCTTCACTTGTTTTTATTTTGTTTCCTTTACTTTGTTATTAGGTTTAGTTTAGGGAATGTGCGACTTCCCTAGAACCCATAAGGGCTAGAGGAGGTATCCCCTAAGTTTGGGAGTTTTCATTGCAATGATAACTTTCTTTTGAACCTTACTTGTGTTTACTTTATTGTTGAATATATGGATTGAATGATCATGCATATTATAAACTATTCATGCATTTTAAAATTTTGATGAAATATATTTTAAGTTACTTTTATATTATTTGGCTAAACATATTTTGTTAAACTGAAAACCTAGTCTCCAAATCCTCTTTGATTTCGAGGCTAGTGATCTTTTTTCCTTTGGGTAATAATTGGAATCAAATGGATTTTTTCATTATATTTTTCCAAATAAGAATAAATTAAGGTGGTGACTTTAAGAAACAATTTTCAAATCAATCAAAGATAAGCCCAAGGGCTTCCCCGTGAGTTCTTTCCTAAATGAGCATTTTGATTCCCTTTAGTGGATCGGACTAGTGCTCAGGCAAGGCCTCACAGCTGGCAACTCCACTTAGACTAAATTTTCTTTTAATAAAAGGAAAAAATAAATAGACTACTAATTGATTTAAAAAGAGTTTGGCCTTTTAATATGATTGTGACTTTGCATGCATCACTTACATAGCCTCTTTGCAGTTCAACCTAGTTTTGGGAAAATAATGGATAGTGAGTAGCATCGAGTGGGTAACCCTCTTTGGGTCTATTCACCGATAGTGAAATCATCCACCCCACGATGAATCTTTTGATCCTTTCAAAGGTGCAACAAGTATGCACATACTGTTGGATCCACGCGAGGCTCCTTGACTCACATGTGGTTAGGTATATCGCTACTCTAGTGTGACGGGTACCCAAATCGAGCCACCCTTACCCTTTTATGTAATAAAATTAGATCTTGGCCTTAGGTTATATGTACCATAATTAAAACCTTGCATCTTTGCATTCTCATGAAATGTTTTCCTTATGCATATCATGTATCTATATTGTATAACAAAACATACATTCATCTAAAGTTTAGGTCGAACCTTCAACTGAAGAAGAGTCAAACATTCTTACCTCCATTCAAATACCTTTCTTATAAACACTCTCACTTATACCCCATCACCTTAATAGCCCTTAAACCATTACCCCAAACCTTTGACCTAAACACCATTATCCCTTTACTCTAGCCTTAACCTAAGCACTTTCACCCCTAAACCTTAAAACACACTCACTTTTATCCCAATCACCTTTGCCCCCATAAACCTAAAATCATCACTCTGACCTTTAATCCTAAACACCTCATCCTAGTTGTTATCTTAAACACCATCACCTTAACCACATCCTTTAAACACATCACCTTAGACTTACCTTTAAACACTCAAACCTCACTCCTTAAATGTAAACCTAGACCACTTTAAACCTTTGGACCTTAAGCCATAAACTTGAAACCTTAAAACCCATATCCAACCCTAAAAACCCTGCTACCTTACCATAAGCCTAACACCCAACCCCTATCCTTTCCCCAAAAAAAAAAAAGAGAAAGAAAAAAATAGACACCTTAGGTTCTCCATACCAAAACCATTATCTTGATCTTACCTCTGGTTTAGAATCAAACCCACTATCTTTAAGACCAACACCTGTGGCCCAATACCTTCAAAACTAGCCTGTTACCCTTAAGCCTAACAACATTGGCCCAACATGCTACCTTAAAACCAATACCTTTGATCCTACCTTAAACCCAAAACATTTGCCCCATCTCACCTTAAGCCCAAAAAATAGTTGGCCCATGAAACAATAGGGGAGCCTTTTCTCTTAGGATTTGCATGCCTATACCTTCATCACCTCTTCTATTCCATACCTATCACTTACCTTGTTGTTTTGATTTAAAGGTACCAATGGCTGACTCACTTGATATGGCTTCCTTGACCATACTTGGGACCAAACTCCTTAAGAAGCAAGAAGAGTATTTCCAAGCTATCCTAGCTGCTCAATAAGCCCAATTCAAGGAACAAAGGCAATTCATCATTAAGGAAGTTCAGCCTATGATTAACCAGGCCAGCGTTAACCATCCTAACCCAAACCTTATCTTGAACTAGACTGATCCTAGCCTAAATTCAAGCCAAACTAACTCATATCTAAACCAAGATAGGGAATTTTTCTATTATTCAGACATTAGAATGCTTATGGAGAAACTTAAAGCCATGGAAAGAACCATCAAATCTCTAAAGCACTATAATGATCTAATTGATATGGATAGTTTAATCTTATTCCCTGATGCCAAGCTTCCTCATAAATTCAAAATGCCTGAACTGGAGAGATTTGATGGAACCACTTGCCCTAAGACCCATATGAAGATATATGTGGGGGCAATGAAACCTTTGGGACTTAGAGACAAGCTCATTGCCCAACTATTCCAATAATCACTAACCAGTGCTACCAGAAGATGGTTCCTTTCACTATATAAGAGCCAAGATGTGGGATGATATATGTTGTGCCTTTGTCAAGCAGTATCATTACAATGGTGAAATGGGTGTCGCTATATGTGACTTAGAAACCACCAAGCAGCTTCTAGAGGAGTCCTTCTCCATGTTCCTTACAAGGTGGAGGGCTAAAGCTATTCAAATGGTAACCAAACTAACAAAGTAAGAATAAGTGGACATCCTTGTCAAAAACGTACTTCCGACCTACTGAGTCCACTTGTTAACCCAATTCCTACCCACTTTCAAAGCTTTGGTTACAACCGCATCAAAGGTTAAAGATTGCATCTAAAGTGCATCATTTCAACTTGAATTCCCCATCACCAACCCAAACTGTAATGAAGAACCCAAGCCCAATTCAACCGCACTTTACCTCAGTCCTAAATGGAATGACATGGAAGAGTTCAAGTCTAGCTAATCTGACTTATCTAAGATTGAATTCCAAGTTCGAGTTTGAGTCTGAATCTAAATCTCAAAGTTTGAGTCTGTCATTTTATTTTCTTTTTATCAATCATGTCAGTCTCCTTTTGTTATCTTGTAATAAAATTTTCCATCGTAATAAAATATCCACATTTTTTTATTTGTGCACTTGTCTTTCTTGTTTTAAAAAAAGGTGAGCTTTAAAAGAAAAGAAAAAAAAGAAAGAAAAAGAAAGAGAAAAAGAAAAAGAAAGAATAAAAAAAAAGAGAAAGAGGAAAAGAGAAATGAACAGTCAATTAAATCCACCACAGCTAGCACATAAGGTGTTATCAACAATCACTTTAAGAAGGTGAAGAAATAGGCCTCTCATCAAACAGTTCAAGCATAAAAAAATAGTTAATGTAATTGCCCATTGCACTTTGGGTAATCAAATGATACTTCTTAATAAGGGGCAACAAGTTCATCAAATCTAAAATTCAAGTGTTAGAGCCCTTCAAAGTGAAGAAAATCAACAAATTATGGTGGAATATTTTCTCTCAATTCAAGCTTGCTAAGCTGAAAACACGAAAGGGTAGGTTAGGCAAAAGTTAGAGCTAAGAAAAAAAGAAGAAAAAGGAGAGAGAAAGCTCATCCCAATCATCTTCCTTAATGTCCAAAGTAGTCTTCAATCAATCTATCTCATCTCATGCATTCTAAAGTCATCCTTCCTTATTAGAGGCTTATTCTCTAAAGTGATATTGTCTTTTATGACTTTATTTCACAGTGGGGGCATATCCTTCTAGGTCATCATCATCACTTGTCAATCCTTTCTATCCCTTAGTTCAAAGAGCAAATGCATAATCTCTCACATCGCTTACAGGTCTGTCATATTCCTATCTCTCATTAGGAGCATATCCCCAAGTTGTCTTTCTCGTTAGTCCTTCAGCCACTTCTTAGGGCACTTCCTTTCAACCAATATGTCATATACGTTCAAGCCAATAAAGTGTCACCCCAAATGTCTCTTTAATCTCAAAACGACAAGATTAGCTTGGCTTTTTATTTTTCATGAATTATGCTACAAATAGCAAAATCATACAACTTCCCAGAACCTTTTTAGAATTTTAAACCTACCTTTGAACCATTCCTAAACTTTAAAATGTATCATTCCATCCTTTCAAGCTCAAACCTTATACCATCCTTTCCTTGGCAAAGTCTCATCATTTTCTAAGGGCTAAGCCTATGTGTAGAACCAAAAATCTTAAGTCTTTTAAGACTTATCATCCTTAAAGCTAGTTTTCTTTGGCAAACCAAAATTAAGTCATGTCTTGCAAAGCTTAAGAAGGGCTCGAACCACTCAAAATCAAGTTATTACATGCCTCTTTAGCAAACATCTCATTGTCTTTAAGAAAAGACCCCTTGGCAAATTACATCATCGATAAAGTCTAACCAGGTCAAGGTCTGCCATCTATCCGATGGGCATTAAAAATCTAATAACAAAGGGCAAAACCCTATCAATGAGCTAAAGCGAACCATCTAAAGCACCCTTGTAGAAAAGCCCAAGCTGATAAATGATCCTCAAGGCCTGAAAACCTTTTAACCAAAAGCCTTTAAGCTTTCACCATGAAGCCCAAACCAAAAAGCCTTCACCATGAAACCCAAACCAAAAAGCCTTCAGTATGAAGCCTAAGCCTGAAAGCTTTCACAATGAAAAAGCTTTCATTTATGAAGACCATAATCTCCTCCAAGGCCAAATCTGTATAAGCCTTCCCGAGCTGGTTTCCTAGCCTAACCTTTCCTTTAAGCCAGACTTAGCCTCTCAGTTTGACCTCCTATAAAGTCTAGCATCCTAGCCTAGTCCTAAGAAAAAATTTGGTCAAGCCATCTAAATGAACTCCCAAAGGCCATAACCTAACTGAGTCTTTTAAACCTGATCAAGCTAAAGTAGAACTTGACCAAGCCTTCCAAATGAACTCCTTAAAGACCATAACCTAACTAAGTAAAGTGCAAGACTTGAGTAAGCTTTCCATATGAACTTCTTCGAGGATAAGCCCCACAAATTTACCTTCCCCAAACCTTTCAAGTTAATCATCTATAAAACCTAACTCTCCTTATCAAGCTCTCCAGTTTAACCTCAAACTAAATCTTCTCCAAAGTTAGACCTATCTAAGTCATTTAAACTAAATAGCCCGATCTTTTCTAAGATAACACCATGCTTAACCTCCCAGAATGACTTTTTCCTAGGCCAAACTGATAGCCATTGACCAACTAGCCTCACACCTGATATGCCCATTTTCAACTTTGAGCTAACCAAGCAACCAAAAACCAAATGACCAAACCACTTTTCATTATCATTCTACAGTGGGGGCACCTCCTTTACAAATATTCATTGATTTGAAATGGGGGCATCTTTCTTCCAAAGATCAACACTTATATATTAGGCTAACCCTTCATAGGTTTAAGGTATCCGATCATTGTATAATTATCCAGCATTTTTTGCATTAAACAGGCTTATGAATCAAGACAAATCGTCAAACTCTCAAAGTAAGATAAATCATCAACCCAATCAATCTAGGTCAATCTCTTTTCAAAAATCAATCTCAATCTTAGGACCAATACTTTTATTGTTCCTACTAGACAGGACAGTTACTTTACCATTCCTACTAGACATGATGGTTGTCATGACCCATTTGTTAAGCTGCGACAGTCCTAGGGCATAAAGAGACATAAGGTCACCTAAACCCATAAAATCCCATTCAAATTATAATCCTTTACCACTCATCAAGTAAGACCTTATCCCAAGATAGTAATTTGATTACCTTTCTTGTTACCCATTGCCTACTTATCATTTCCTAGTTAACTTATAATACCATTTACAAACACAACTTGTAAAATTTCTAAAATTTCATTTCATATCAATAGCCAAATGTACATTATTTCATACATAGTTGTAATAGCAATTATAATATAATTTACAACACATGTAAAACCCAGTAATGTTTTTATGCTAAACCTTCCACTAGCATAAAGCTTTAAAATAGTAGTCTTCACAGTTAAGAATCACAACACTTAAGTTTAGCATAGCAACTTCTAAGTAGAAGAATATATCTTGGAATTTACCTTGCTGACTCATCAACCTTGCCTAAAAAATTTAAACCACTAAAGAATGAGACAAAGCTCAATGAGTACATAATAATACAATATATATGGTAAGTACAAGGACTATTTTCAGGAAGGGCTCTTTATAGCAATGGAATGTTCAATCAATATTATCATTATGGTTCAATTTCTCATTTAAGATGGAAATAATATCTTTAGCAGAAATATCATTTTCTTAGGATCAGAATGCTTTCTACACATATAAATTCGAGAGTGGCGGCCTAAGCCTTGCTCACTCACATGTATCACATTATGTAAGACTGATCAGGTCTAATGGTTAGGTGTTCCCCCTAACAGAGGTTAGGTACTCTCGCCCTACCCGTAGGCTTATACCAAGTGCACAAGGTTCGATATATTACCCCACATCAGAAGGGAATTTCTGCTTATCAATAGGCATTTAATAGGTAAATTCATATAAGGTTCACGTTAAGGAATTCAATGATCACATTATGAATTCAACATGATAAATTCACAATAGTCAATTGTCATCAAGAAGCATCATATTGAATGGCTCAATATTCAATAGGCAATTCAAGCTTATCAATGAAGTGGAATACCTTAAGGATTATGGTTTGAACAATAAAGGTTCAAAGCATATAACATAAGTCATATTATATTATTAAGTACTCACCTTGGACTTCTTTGCTCCTATTTACATTTTATTCTAATGCTAATAGTGCTCTTCGCACTATTCGACAATATCCTTATCATTGTCATTAGACTATACACATTTGCAATTCAATTACACATCAATCACTTTCTCATTATAACTTATGTTTAATTTAGCTTAACTTGTTAATG
Organism: Reutealis trisperma; assembly: GCA_947687605.1. Lineage (NCBI taxonomy): Eukaryota > Viridiplantae > Streptophyta > Magnoliopsida > Malpighiales > Euphorbiaceae > Reutealis > Reutealis trisperma. Next base: position 584,797 of record CANTUT010000193.1, read on the forward strand.
TTTCTATCTTGTTCATTAAAGCACAACTTATCACTTTTAAGGTCAAGATATACTATATATATACTTGTTACTAATTTTAGCATTTTCCTTAGTTGTTCTCCAAATGGCCAAAGCTATTCATTTAAGGAAGAATAATTCTTTTCCTTCCAATCTCACATTTCAACCTTCATAATAGTCAATTAGAATCAATTTAAGCAATTCCCAACATCCAAGAAAAGTAATTCCACTTCCACGATCAAATTCCATGAATGAACCTAGTTCATTAAATTTGGGAAAAATCATTCCCGTCCATTGGATTTCAAAATTAACATTACAAAAACTATGTTAGACCATTCTTAAACTTAATTTCCCTTTAATCTCATGAATTTAAGTTCAAATCTCAAAATCCCTAATTTTTTCATAAACCCTACATTTTGGGAAAAACCACTAATTCCTCATCCAATCTTCAAATTGATTATAGATTCATCAAATTAACACAATATAAAACCTATGTAATCCTTCAATTATCAATATCTAGCATTAGAACATCAAGTTCCTTTTAGACCAAGTTCATGCTATTAAGACTTTCAAGTTTTGAATCAAGTTTCTAAAATTCATTTTAACACCTTTATATCATTTTTCTTTATCTAAAACAACCATAGATGTATCCAATTAGACTTTAGAACACTCTCTTGTTCATTCACTATTATGGCCAAATTTTTTCTTATGGTGTAGGAAGGATTTCATGTAACTAAAATACTAAAATCAATCTTAGAACATAGAAAAAAAGAAGATGAATAAGATTTCTCACCTTGATTAACTTTGATTTCTTAAGGTTCTTGTTGCAAGTGGTGTAAAGAGAATTTCCTTTCTTATGGTGAAACTTTGGTGTAGAGATAGGCTAAATGTTATTTCACAACATAAAATTTGCATATATATATATATATATATATATATATATATATATATATATATGATGGGTTGGATGGTGAAGATTTGATCAAGTTTAATCCAATGGATAAGATTTAATCTTGATGAATGGCTATGATTTGATCAAGTTGGATGGCTAGGTTTTCTCTACAATAGTGATGATCATCATATGGTTTTGGAAATAGAAAAATGAATGTAAACTTGGGTGTGGATGAAGTGAGAATTCAAGTTGGAAAAGGAAATGGACATAGTAAAAAATGGTGGCTTCTTAGTCATATTTTATGGCTAGCTTTTCCAATATCAAACTTAACCTTGATTAACCATTTCTAACTCTTGTTAACGCTTATGTTCATCTAGTTATGGGCCTGATGGGCTAGCCATCCAATGGGCTTGGGCTTTAGAGTCCAAAAGCCCATTAACAAATCCATATATACACATTCCATTTCATTTCTTTTGCTTTGGTATACAATTTCTACATTTTAATGTCACTACACACTTTAGACATTGCTAGATAAATTTTATACACATTATAATGCACATTTACTAGCTCCTCGATTGCATTGTTCAAATGTGTACATCATGTAGGCTCATTGGGTCAAACTAAGTTTTACTTCCATTGTACCATTATAACTTTGATTGAAATTAACTTCTTAGGTCACTGTTATCATCTCTCCATGACTTAGGAGATGCTAATACCCATTTACTAGCACTTTAGATTCATATTTCGAATAAACAATTAATGTAGTCACATTAAGTCAAACTCAGTTTGACTTTCATTTTATCATAAAAGTGCTTATCAAAATTGATTACATTTTTCACTCATTGTCACATTATTCATTTAGAATTTGCTTCTTATGATGTTTTTATGGTTTTTGATGTGTTGGGAAGGCTTTAAATGGCACATCACATGAACATTATGGTGTCTTTACTGCTAATTCTAATAGGATAGGAAAACCTTGGGTATTATAATGGTCATCCTTTTCATCCTACCAGATAGGATCATCACTTTTCATTCCTACCAAAAAGGATCATTACTTTTACTATTCCTACTAGATAGGACAGTTACTTTATTATTCCTACCAGATAAGATGGTCATCCTTTTCATCCTACTAGACAGGATCATCACTTTTCATTCCTACCAGAAAGGATCATTACTTTTACTATTCCTACCAAATAGGACAATTACTTTACCATTCCTACTAGACAAGATGGTCATCCTTTTCATCTTACTATCTCATCCCAACTTTAAAGACATGACGATCCTAGAATATGGGGAGATATAAGGTTACCCACACTCGTAGAACCCACTTATACTTATACAAATGCTACCTAGGATCGTACCAAAACCTTTTACATTAACTTAAATAAACCTTTTTTTATATACTTTTAGAAAACCTTAAGTTGCGGAAGCATAGTTAAAATATACTTTAAACATAATCTATAAGGAAATAATATTTTAGAATCTAATTAAAATCTCAAAAGATAACATTTAAAAATAAACATCCAAAAATAAATATTTCTAGAGCATCTAAGGATAACTTTTCACAACATATTAAACTAATTATCTTGGATAAGGAATCCCTAAGTGAAGTAGAATGCTTGAGCCATCACTTTGCATCCTCACATTTGCTTACCTAGAACCACACAAGGAAAAAGGGGTGAGATAGATAATCTCAATGAGTAAATAATATAGCATAAATGATATCATATATCCCATTTTTAAGGAAAGCCCATTGCATATAACACATAGTTCATGATTTACAAATTATGGTTTCACAATTTTCATTTTAGTAGGTTTGCAAAAATCACACTTATAACACTTATTACCTAATAAGAGTAAATGAATATGCTAGCTCATTTACTCAAGGGAGAGGTGGCCTCATACCAAATTCCAACTCCTAACCCAATACTTATAAAGTTGTGAAACTGATCAAGTTCCGTGGCTAGAACCGCCCCTTCTAGCTGAGGTGGATACACAACCCTTATCCATTGGGTTAAAACCATATGCACAGGTTTCAATGATTACCCACATTGGCACGAAGATTTCTGCATAAAGGGTTAAAGGTACCATAGTTAGAGCTAATGGTAATCACAAATAATAATATCACATTAGGCAACAATAACAAGTATCCCAATAGCAATAGTAGTTTAACTTTCAAAACAAGAGATACAATGATAGTGTAGTTCCAAAAAGAATATAAGTTAGGGTAATAATCACAAAAAGTATTTATCATTGGATAATCATAAATGGCTTTGGATCAAATGTCCTTTGGTAACCCAAGCTTAACAAATAAATCATAGAGTTTCATTTTAGAATAGAAAGAACTTGGGTTTCAAGAATTTCAAAGGCTCACATAACATGATATAGATATTTGTAACATAACAAAATGTTACTCACACTTGAAGTAAGATTATAGTGTTTACTCACACTTGTAGAATGAATACAATGTTTACTCACCTTGTGGTTTCTTCGCTCCTATTTCACATAGCCCTTTTGAAACTCTAAAGCTCCTCAAACTCTATCATGATATTTAATTCAATACTTAATATTTATTTAATCATGATGCTATCCTATCCCATAACTACCCAATGCACATATAACATTCACGTACACTTAGAGTTGCACATATAAGTACACTCATCATTTGCACATAACATGTTGACTTTTAAAAGTCTTACACACTTAGCCTTTATAGGCCTATATGAAAACACATCATAATTCATGTCAATACCTTTATAAGGTCAACACAATATCATTATCTTAATATCAATTCACTTTATCATTCAACTTAGTACACTTAATACTTCTATACATGTCAACTTAACAAATAACATTTCAAGTGTCATGCTTAACTCTTATGATCCATTCATTTAATCAATCACCTCATCAAATCATGACCATTTATTCATTATCAAGTCATCATAACATCTAGTTCCATATTTTCCAATCACATTCACACTCTACTCACAATATAAGAGTAAGATACTTTAAGTATACCAAAGTGCCTCCAAGCTTGTCTAGGGTCATTCTTTCAACTAACATGCAATTTTATCATTTAATATACATACATACATACATATCAATAATTATCAAAATAAATTGCATAAAAATTATAGACATTGGGATAAAAATCCCATAGTAGGCTGAATGCATCATCAAAAGGAAAACTGAATTTTTCTTACTTTTTGCACTTTTTGTCTATTACAGTAATATGTAAAAACATGGTTTGAATCAAAATTTTTCATGTAAACACAAGAAAAATCATTTTAGAACATTAATTTACATGAATCAGCAGCCATATGTGTGACATGTACATGAAATTTCAACTTTTAAGTTTTAAGATGCAAAACCATGAGTTTTCTTGTTTTTGGTATTTTTCGGTCATTATAGTAATATGTAAATAGGTGGTTTAAACCATTATTTTTCATTCAATCATAGCAAATATCAGTTTAGAACATCCACATATATGATTCGGCAGCCATAGAAATAATTATGCATGAAAATTCCAAAGTTTAAGGCCTAGGACAAAAATCATGAGTTTTTGTGCTTTCCGTTCATTACAGCGATATGCAAACACATGATTTAAATCATTATTTTTCATTCAAACAAAAAAAATATCATATTAAAATCCATTCATATACAAATCAGCTACCATATGTTTAAATAATAATAGAATTTTCTAACTTCTAAGTTATAGCACAAAAATCTTGCATTCCTTTGTTTTTTGAAACTTTTCGGTCATTACAAAAATATGCAAAAATATAATTTAATCCAATATTTTTCATCAAAACACATCAAAAATCAGTTTATAAATCATTCATGCAGGAATCACCCCCCTTGATATGGTCTATGCATAAAAATTTTAATTTTGAGTTACAAGATTCACCTTTGGAGAAATCACATAGAGAGGTTAGTGCTTTCGGTAGAAAATTTGATTTTTCTCTCAAGAAATCACCTAGCCCAAATTTTATCAATAAAAATCAGTAAAAATTTAGTTCAAAATAATTTTCTGATGATTATTTTTATAAAAATCAAGTAGCAAATTGAAAGGAAAGGAAAAACTTATGAAACGGTCGCGAAATCACAAAGTTTGAAAGTATTTTGTGAATTTCGGTAGAGAGATTATTTTGAGAGAATTTTTCTGCCAAAATCATGAAATAATAGAATAGTGGCTGCTGGAATGAAGGGCTGGCCGAATTTTACATTATATATTAGGGTTTAGGGTGAAATTTCCAAGTTTACCCTTAATAAGCTAGGTTAGGAGTGTTTTGGTATATTGGGCTTTTGGATATTTAGGCTTTTTAATTAATTTTGAGCTGATTATAGGTAATTAAAAGTAAAATATTTTTCTTATTATTTTCATGAAAATTTCCCCCAAAATATTTATTTAAAAATACTCATAAAATTATTTTATGCTTAAAAATTGCCTTTTTACATGAAAATTCATTTTACAAAAAATAAATTATTTCATGCTAATAAATTTTATTTTAATCATTTATTTTATAATAATAATTCATATTAGACATATTAAAATTAATTTAACATGCCCCAAACCCAAAAATCATGTCACACATAAATTTTTACATAGTCACATAATTTGTCACAGTAACCCTAAATTCAAATAATTTATCACTAAAACTCCTAGGATAGATGTGGGCTGTTACACTTAGCAAATAGGATCTTCACTTTTCATTTCTACTAGAAAGGATCATTACTTTTACTATTCTTACTAGACAAGACAATTATCTTTACCATTCCTATAAGACGGGAAGGTCATCTTTTTTATCTTACCATGCTCCTACCAAAAAGGACCATTAATTTTACTGTTTCTATTAGACATGACAGTTATCTTTACCATTCCTACTATATAGGATGGTCATCTTTTTTATCCTACCAGACATGATCATCACTTTTCATTCCTACTAAAAAGAATTATTATTTTTACTATTCCTACTAGACAAGACAGTTATTTTTACCATTCCTACCAGACAAGATAGTCATCTTTTTTATCCTACTAGATAGGATCATTACTTTTCATTCCTACCTGAAAGGACCATTACTTCTACTATTCCTACTAAACATGATAGTTATATTTACCATTCTTATCATATAGGATGATCATCTTTTCTTTTTATCCTACCAAATAGGATCATCGCTTTCATTCCTATTAGATAGGATCACCCCTTTTTTTATTCCTGCTAGATAGGATCACCACCTTGCTAATTCCTACCAGATAGGGTCGCCTTCTTTCCTACCAGATAGGGTCGCCTTCTTTTCTAGATTATCATTCCTACCGGATAGGAACATCACTTTCAGCTTCACCAGAAAGGACAACAACTAAATGCTACCAGCTGATAGATCTCCTAAACATATTGAGAGCATCTTCCTTAAAATTCAACCACACCTTTTCATCCAAATGTCTAAACTATGACCTAGACATTAATTTGGTACCTTTTACCATCTCTCATCCTCAGGTTCACTGTCATCAGAATCACTTTTTCAACAAAGACAATTCTGATGAGGGGGTAGCTATGAACCCTTAATTTACATCCTCCAGTATGTGATTGAATTTTAAAAGCACTTAGACTCTATAAACAAATCTCTAGAAGCCGAAAACTATGAAAATAGAAAAATTAGGAAAATCAAAACATGTCTTTTTGAAACTTGAACCGCTTCAAATTATCCAGGATTGAGTAACGAATACAACGCAACTAGAATTGTGAAAAACGGACAAGAAACAGGTAAGAACGGGCGAAACGGGCTAAAATAGGGCTCGTTCTGAAGCATTGTCGCAAAGACCTCTACAGAACCACAAAAGGCTATATGGCACTACTACAGAGAACTCTATGGTGTTACAAAGCCCTTTGTGGCAACTCCAGTGAATTCTCCTATTTTCACAATCCCACATTGAAATTTCAGTGCTTTCCTCCTCCAATCTTCTCTCTATATATAAAGGGCCTCTCCACACTTCAAATCACTAACTTTCAGAGCTTGAAAAGCATTAGCTTCAAGCAATCTGCTTTGCATTTGCTCCTTGCTTTGCATTTGCTCTTTGCTTTGCAAAGCAAGTTAGGCAATTTCTCCTTGATTCCTACTCAACTAGTTAAAGGCTTTTCACCCACCTGTTCGAGGCAAGTCTATTGCCCAAGGCTCGTGTTGGGAGGTTTCTCCTTGATTCCTACCTAACTAGTTAAAGGCTTTCTGCCCACCTATTCAAGGCAAAGCTATTGCCTAAGGCTCGTGTCAGCCATCCAAGGCTACCCGCCACCCACCATCTAGAGTGAGCTGCCACACCATCCAAGGCTAGCCACCATCTATCATCTGAAGGCAGCTATCACCCACTATCCGTCATCCAAAGCCAGCCATCGCCCACCATCCAAGGCTAATCATCGCCCACTATCTGAGGTAATCTTCTTTTCCTTCAATTTTCTTTTGTATAAATTTCCTTGCTTCTTTTAGTTAGTTAATTAAATTGATTCATCTAGATTGCTAGTTAATCAACTTAGTAGCCAATTAAGTTAATTAATTAACTCAACCCTCTCTTAATCAATCAATCAAAACATGATAAAGTGGCTAGGCTAAACTAACCCTTTCGCAATAAGAGAGAATTGCATGGATTATGATTCCCATTTAAAGGGATAACCAAGCATGCTTAGTTTAAGTATTGAATCTAATTAAAGCTAACCAACTCTCCCCCCTCTATCACCTTCTTTACTTATTTTTATTTTGTTTCTTTTACTTTGTTATTAAGTTTAGTTTGGGGATGTGTGACTTCCTTAGAATCCATAAGGGCAAGAGGAGGTATCCCCTAAGTTTGGGAGTTTTCATTGCAATGATAACTTTCTTTTGAACCTTACTTGTGTTTACTTTATTGTTGAATATATGGATTGAATGATCATTCATATTATAAACTATTCATGTATTTTAAGTTACTTTTATATTATTTAGCCAAACATATTTTGTTAAACTGAAAACCTAGTCCTTGAATCATCTTTGGTTTCGAGGCTAGTGATCTTTTTTCCTTTGGGTAATAATTGGAATCAAATGGATTTTTCCTTATATTTTCCCAAATAAAAATAAATTAAGTTGACGACTCTAAGAAATAATTTTCAAATCAATCAAAGATAAACCTGAGGGCTTCCCCATGAGTTCTTTCCCAAATGAGCTTTTCAATTCCCTTTAGCGAATCGGACCAATGCTTGGACGAGACCTCATACCTTTATTTACCGCCAAAATTTATTTACCGCCAAAATCGTGACCCAAATCCTTGGTGCCAGCGAAGCTTATGTGTTTCTGCCGTCGTTTGCCATTCTTTCTCGCTGCCGCTGGTTCCACCTTGGTTGCTGAAGGTTGAGAAACGTTGGGATGGTGGCAGTGTAGTCCACCACTAGCCAAAGCTCCCCCAATCTCCCTCCCCTTTCTCTGTCTCCTCCTCCTCTCTCCTCATTCTTTGTCTGCCTTTTCTTTCTTTTTTTCTTCTTTATATATATATATATATATATATATATATATATATATATATATATATATATATATATATATATATATATATATATATATATATATATATATATATATATATATATATATATATATATATATATATATATATATATATATATATATATATATCTTACATATATAAATCCTTAAAATTTTACATAATATATCATATTATTATTATTATTATAAACAAAACTAAATAACATATCTTTATTTCCTAAAACTTTCTAAATTAAAATAACATCAAATTTATATGAAAATATTTTCTTGAATTATATTTTATTTTATTTTTTATCTCAAATGTCTTTATTAATAATATTTTCATTTTTTTATACTCATTTTTAAATTAAATATATGATATTAAGCTAAAATTTTTAATACTTAATTTTTTTAAAATACTCTTATTCCCTAAATTTATCATCTTAGATATCCAAGTAAAAGAAAAATAATCATATTTCTTATTAAAGATGGAAAATCAAAAATTATGAAAAATCAGGTTGTTACAATAATAGAGGGTGATGCAATTGATGAAGGATGAGTAAGAGGACTGCAACATAAATAGAAAGGTGACCCAATCTTTGAAGGAAACTTGAGAACGTATAAGGGGTGTAACACCACAGGCTATAGCAGCAACTCAGACTACAATGGTAGTGATAAGGGAAAATGATTAATTAACTAATTAATGTGATAAAATGGATGAATGGATTAATTAATTAAAATAATTAATTAATTAATTTGGATAAAAGGGTGGATTTGAAGAAATCATTAATTTGATTTTGAAAAAAGGAGATTAATTAATTAATTAAAAAGATTAATTAATTAGATGACTAATTTTAATTTAAAAAAGAGTGTTAGTTAATTAAAAAGATTAATTAAATTGGTTAGGGTAAGATAATTAATTATAGAGTGGTTGGAAAGAGAAAAAGAGAGGAATTAGAGGATAGCTATTAACTCTAACTCAAGGGGTGAAAAGAATGATAGAATGGGGGAGACATTTATAGGAAAAGTGGGTGATGGTAGTTTACGAATTAAAAAGTGAAAAGACAATAAGGGGTAGAGCTAGAAATTGAGTAAGAAGGGTATTTTGGATTTTTTTTTTTTTTTTTTTTTTTTTTTTGCATAGAAGGAGAACCATCTGTGCCGCAAGTGCTACCTGTAGTGCCACATAGTGCTAACGCTTATGCCGCAAGGCTGCCCTGAGGCAACCACGTGGCGTGGGCTTGGCTCACTTTTTGAAATTTTTTATGGTCAGTTTTTGGAGGTTTTGGGTCAGTTTTTAGGAGTTTCAAAGTTTAAAAAATTTATCAATCAGCTTCAATAGGCTCAAAATTAATTTTAGAATAGTTGAGCAGTCAGTCTAAGAGAAAATCCAGTCAATTTTGAAAAAATATTGTCCAGTACATAAGGTCTGATCAGTGTTGGACAAGTGTCAGTATTCAAAAATTAAGTATCTTTCTACTAACATACCTGAAAGCTCATTTTTTTACTCTGAGGCTTCTCTACAAAGAGCATTGCCCACTTGAACCTTCCCTACTAACCTGCTAACGAGATCATTGTACTAGCTCTGCATAGCGCATTAATCTTGGCAAGTGTCAAGCTGTAACCAGAAGATGAGAGTGTAAAATTAAGGGTTCACAATTTAGCATCATCATTATTGCAATTGCAACATCTTTTTTTTCCCTTCTAATTTGATGGAATAAACTTTAGTTGTGCATTTTGTGCAAGATTCATACCAAGGTATACGTTTATTTTCAATACCTTCAATTTTTGGTTTAAAAGAACATTCAAGACCCTATAATTTTTTTAAAAAAAAAATATTACTATATAATTATAACAAATTTAAGTATTTATCTATATATATAATTTAGTTACTTACTTGAAATATTTTTCTTTTTGCTTATTTTAGACTTATTTTTAGTGCTTGTCTAAATCTTTTTATATTTGATTATAAACACTTTTTGTCACCCTTTAATATTATATCTTCATAACTAATAATTTCATAAATTATAATCACATTAATATTTTTTTAAATAAATAATGGGCTTTCAAAATTGTTAAAGAAAAAATTTTGAAACAATGTACTCATGAATTTCATAATTCATTAACTTCTGGTTGGATTAATTTGAATAATACTTGAAACACCCTGAATTTCTATTTATTTTATAAAATTCTATTTTTGTACGGAAATATATTATTTTATTATTTTCCATATTAAAGTAAGAATTGAATCTATATTTTATTAAATTATAAATATTCATACTATTTGAATATGTATTATTAATGGTAATTTTAGTATAATATTATATATGTACATTATTATGATAATGTTAATGTGGATTTTTGGAGATTTGTATTTTGGATTGTATTTGGATATTTGAGTATTAATAAAGGTATTAATTAATATTATAAGTTTGATTATAGTATTTTTATCAGATATTTGGATTTCCGTTATAATTACTATTATTATGAATAAATTGTATTAATTGAATTATTATTACTGTCCATAGTATTATTGTTATATATATATAAGTTTATGTTGTAAAGTATTATAATTAATATGTATATTATAAATTATTATTATTATTATTATTATTATTATTATTATTATTATTATTATTATTATTATTATTATTATTATCACTATTATTACTATTATTATTTTTATTATCATTATTATTATTATTAGTATTATTATTACTGATATTATTTGTTATTATTATTATTTTAATTATAAGGTTTAGTATATATATATATATATATATATATATATATATATATATATATATATATATATATATATATATATATATATATATATATATATATATATATATATATATATATATATAACTGTGTTTTAGTGTTTTTAAGTAAAAAATTAAAAAGTGAAGAGAAAAAGAGGTTGATGGCTGCCAGCTGACAGCCAAGAAGGGAAAAGAAAGTACAGAAGACGAGAGAGAGAGGAAGCAGACACTGAAGAGAGAGAGAGAGAGAGAGAGAGCACGATCAGGGTGGCGGTGGGCCACTCTCCGGCCGGCGGTGGGTTGCACCGCCCCCTCCAAGTGGCAGCCCACCTGCCGATGAGTGTGTGGGAGATAGTAGCAGCGGAGATCGTCGACGAAAGGCGGCAGACTCTCTAGGAGGAGCTTCGCCGGTGCCGCAACTTCAATTCAATTTTTCGATCGATTCCAGCGGGGGAACCCGGTGATCTTGGTGCCGTTCTACTCCTAAGGATGAGAGCTTCATTTTGGTACCCACCTTGCCCTTTGAGGACCACCGGATGAGGAGATCGAAAAATGCAACCCGAAACTTTGGAGGCATTTTTCGGCGGCTGGAGGGCGAGTGACGGCGAGTGGTGACCATTTTCGTGATCTTGGAGTCGAGATGAACCTGCTGGTGTGGAGCTTCCCCAGATCCGCCACCAGCAGCGGCGGCGCGTGGCCGACCGGCGGTGGCATGTGGCGGCGACACGTGGGCCAGTCCAACGATTCCTTTTCGATGTTCCGGCGCGATTCTCGACATCCATATGATCAGAATTTATGAAGGTTAACCCAAAACCCTTGTATTTCAGTCGTTTAAATAAGTTATTTTATGTTTAGCAGTCCTTAGAGTAATTGTTAGGTTATCGAGTCTGTCTTTGGGTTCAGTGTGATTCTTATCCTGATAATTTCACTGTTGCGAGGTGTCGATGTCTGGCATCTTCGTTCTAAGGCTGCTCTTCCAAGGGAAGCCGGTAGGAAGCATCAGTAGTTAGGTGAGTGATACTCACTAGTGTATTATCCTGTTTCCACTTCATATGCATTGCTGTGTGTATATATATGTATATTATGCACTATTACTGCATATATAAGCATGTAACATTTGACTGTGAATGGTGAACTGATATTCTGTATTCTGTGCCATATTGTGGTTGTGATTGATGGATGGAGGTCGGGAGGATACAGTGCCACTTAGGATTATGGATTTGTTATGGTTATGATTTGGATTATGATGGATTTAGAAGATGAGCTATGACTAATGGATGCTGGCCGGGCCTACTCATCGCCAAGGCCGCTGTCAATCGGGTCAGGGTTGCGTGGTATAGACCAGTGACAGCCAGGCCCCTTAGATATAAGAGACATATTATTGGATTCAGAGAGCCAGGATAGGGGGTTCGGCTCTCCATATTGAGATTAGAGTGGTACTGTAGACCGTATCTCGTCATTGTTTGATGATGTGAACTGTCTGTCTCTATGACATAGTGCATAGCATGTGCATTAGAATTCTATCTCAAGGATACCAGTTTAATATATTAGCTGGTATCATTCACTGAGTCGAACGCTCTTTCCTGTTTATTTTCGTTGTGTTTCAGGTCAGGGAATGAGCCTGTGAAGGAAAATGTAATTGAGTAGACTGCCAACTTTCTTTCGACAGTAGTTAGTATTGTTGAGTATTCATAAATATACATAGTATATGTATAATTGTACTTATAACTCTAGAACTCTGCAATGTTACACTTTGTATTTGTGCTTTGTTTATTATGCAGTTATGTATTTTAAAGAGCTGTAATATTTGGGTTAAGCAGAACTTTTTGTAATTTATTATTTTTGAAATATATGGAATAAATGAGTTGTTGGCTCAATAAGGTTTTAATTTATGTTGTGTTCTATTTGGATCTGCTTACCTCATTTGGGCCCATAGCCCTTTTAGTTTTGGGCTTTTTGTTATGTGTTTTGGGTTAGGCTTACTACGGGCACTGGTAGCCACGTGCATTTCCCGTGTCCTAGTGCCGGTCATGTGCCCTTGGGTTTGGGGCGCGATAATACTAGTCTTCAATATTGATAATTAAAGATTGGCTATGGGAAAAAAAAAAAAAAAGTAAATTTAAGTTAAATGTTTATAGAATCGTAAATAATTTTCTTTTTAGAAAAATAATATAGCATTATAAATAAAAACTTTGACATTTGATAACGCAATAATAAGATTTTGATCATTATTATTAAATGAATTCTCACTTTTATTTTCTGCTGTGTCTTCCTATAGAATCAAAAATAATTTTTCTAATCTACAATTTGAAAAATAAAATAAAAATTAATATATATTTAAAAAAAAAAAAGAAATAATAACAGCATAAGTGAATAAGAAAAAAACAAATTTTAATTTTATTACCTTCTTGTCAGGATTGTTATCTCTTTTTTCATCATTTTCTTTTCCTTCATATAAAAAGTTGGTTTGACATAAACTTCAACCCCTGAAAAATTTGTATAATTAAAAAATAAAGTAGCGTTATTGAAGTTGATAATTAGGCAACATAATAATAATAAAATAAATCATATTAAAAATTATAATAAAACTTACCTATGAATTTCTTTGCTTCATTTTTTTTAACATCGTAATATGATTTAAAATTGTAAGAAACAATTTTGTTAGGTATGCTTGATTGATCTTTTTTTTTAATATTGTGTATATATTAAAATGCAATTTTTTATATTCAAACATTTGGAAAATTACGATTGACTTTTTTAACTGACATATTAGTAATAACATAGGTCTTTCTCAACTCAAAATTTAATCTTTCTCTTGCATTTATCCATATTACAGCACAAATTTTGATACCCTGCAAAATAATTATATTTTTATTAGATAAACAAATAATATATGTAATAAAATTTAAAAAAAAAAAAAAACAAACATACAATTCTTAGTATCAAATCAATTAGTCTTATTAGATAAACAAATAATTAAAAAAAATAAGTTATCACCAGATTAGGCTATGGACATATAGTAATATGTGTATGTATAGTAATGTGTACAAAGCTAGGGATACTTTGACAGGAAAAATTGTTGCATTGAAGAAAGTTCGGTTTTGATAATTTGGAACCTGAGAGTGTAAAATTCACGGCTAGGGATTTTTTATCAGATAAACAAATAATGTGTAAAAAAATAAAAAGAACAATTATTAATATCAAATCAATTATTTTTATCACATAAACAAATAATTAAAAAGTAAAAGTCAATTCATAATTTGGATATGAAACTATAATTTTAATCAACTAAAATAAAAGTCAACTAAAATTTGGAAATATAATTGATCTAAGAAATAAAGTTTGTAATTCTATTAGGACTAATAATAATAATAACAGGAATTCTAACAATAATATTACTATAATATTGAGCTTGGTTATGAAAGAAGAAGATTGAATTTAGAAAGGACAACGACTTGAAATCAATTTAATTTTAATTTTTTTTTCTCCTCAAATCAGGAATGGTTTTTTAATTTGAGTTTACATAAACAACCACAGCAAGGATTGTTTATCCTCATATTAGAATAGTTTTTTTAATTTATTTTAATCTTAAAAAATAAAATTATCTTAATAATAGTCGAAAACTATATTACTTTCAAATTAAATACACAATTAGTAAGAGTATAATAAGGGATACGTAAATAAAATTGTTTATCCTCTCCCTACCTTATATTTATATATAGCAAGTATAGATAAATGTATGGAAGAGTGGGGATAAAAAAATTTACGTAAAAGTCCTTACTAAATTTTTTCTAATTGTACATTTATAATTAATAATATAGTTATTTATTAATTAAATAATATAATTATCTAATTATATTTAATTTCTATAAACAATGATGAATTCAATTAGAATAATGAAAAATAAAATAATTATTGTTTAATATCTAATTATATTTAATTTAAATAAAAAATAATGAATTTAATTATTAGAATAAGAAAAGAATAAAATAATAATTATTTAATATATAATTAATTATTTGCCAATTTATAATTATATAATTATTATAATTAAATAATTTAATTATCAAATATATTAATGTAATTTAATTTAAATAAATAAAGAACAAATTTTATTAGAATAAGAAAGAATAAAATAATTATTAATTAGTGTATAATTAACTATATTTAATTTAAAAAAATTCAATTGCAATAATTTATGTTTTTTCAATTATTAAAAAGTTTTTTGAGCAAGCTTCTTAATATTCAAAAAAATTCAAAAAAAAAAAAAAGAAGTTTGCTCAAAAACTTATAAATATTCAAAAAACATAAAAATAAATAAATTTTTTTTAGAAGTTAGAGAAATTAAAATTTGACTTTGATTGTTTAAATACTAATAAGTTAGAAAATTTTCTAATTTAACTTTCATTGTGTATATTATTATTTTGTCCCACTATAATTTTAAAATTATTTGTTTTAATCATTAGTAATGATTTGTATGTTCTCAAAAAAAATAATTGTGTAAATAAATTCCATCGGAATAATTTATGCTTTTTTTATGTTATGTTGAATATTAAAAAGTTAGAGCAATTCTAATTTGATTTTTGATTGTTTGAATATTAATAAATTATAAAAATTCTAATTTGACTTTAAAAAAGACTATTGTAGATTATAAAAATTATTTTTAGTTCGATGAAAAGATGTAGCAGAAAAAGAAGACATACTAATTAGAGTTTATTTAATAATAATGAGCAAAATTCTATTGTTGCATTATCAAATGTTAAAGTTTTTATTTATAATAATATGTTATTCTCTAAAAAATAAATTTGCGTGAGATTCTATGAACACTTAAATTTAATATTTATTTTTTAAATTTTTTGTATAATAGTCGAGATTCAACTATTAATATTGAAACACTTAACTTAAATTTATTTTTTTTATTCTTTATGTTATAGTCAAGTTTCAACTATCAATATTGAAGATTAATACTATTCAAATTAATCCAAATATATGAAAAGTTCATGAGCTATGAGATTTATGAGTGTATTATTTTTAAAATTTTATCTTTAATAATTTCAGAAGCCTATTGTTTATTTATAAAAAATACTAATGTGATTATAATTTATAAAAGTATCAGTTATGATAATATAATGTTAAAGGGCAATAAAAAATATTTGTAATCAAATATATAAAAAGATTTAGACAAACATCAAAAGTGAATCTAAAAGAAATAAAAAGAAAAGCATTTCAAGTAAGTAACCAAATGATATATATAGATAAATACTTAAACATGTTACATTTATATAGTAATATATTTTTTTAAATTTAAATCTTGCACAAAATACACAATTAAATTTTATTCTATCAGATTGAAAGGGAAACAGAGATGTAGCAAATGGAATAATAATGATGTTAAATATGTTAATATGTATTTGCTTTTCACATTATTAACAAGTATTTATTTTATATCATAGGTATATATTAAAAGCTCAAGTATTTGATGGAGATATGAATATTCATATAACTCTATATGAAAATACTTAAATATTAATGAATGTGCAGTTAATGAATGTAAAAAATCTATAGAGATATGCTTCCATAACTTGTTACATTATATTAATATAAAGTTTAGTTAATTATGTATTTATTATATCACTGCTTATTTTAAAATTTTATTATATCTTATTTTTTATTCATCATAGAAAGAAATCATAGTGAATTCTACAAGAAATTAATTAGCACGAGGAGAAAGCAATATTATTTTCTTATGAGATAAATTAAATATGATCATCTAAAAGATGAAATTAAAGTTTTCATTACAGAAAATATTCAAGATGTATCAATTATAGAAATAGAAATAATAAATATTAAAAAGAAAGAAGAAGATGAAGAAGCTTCACTATTAAGGAAGAAGATCAAGATTGAAAAATACTAAAAATTTATAATTATAGCTAGATTGTTTCCTCTTATAGAAAAAATTATTTAACTTTTATATTAACAATAGTAATAGACCATTTTATTTATTTAAATACAATTTTATTTTTAAAAATAATAATTAATTTGTTATTTTATGACAATATATTATATTTTATTTCCTTATATTTTGATATTTAATATCAAAATTGTAAAAATATAAGTTATCACAATATAACAAATTAATGTTTTCAATAATTTATATTGTTAGAATTAATAACATATTACAAATATGTTTATAATACTATGTTAATTAGGAATATATTTTTCAGATGCAAGGAAATGGAAAATTAGTAAGTTTTGAAAGTTTATTTTTAAAAAAAATTATTATTTTATATTTTTTAATGAATAAATCCAACAAAATAAAAGCAATACTAATAATAAATAAAAGGCTTATTTGTTCGCTTAATCGAACAATACAAAATTTCTTTTTTGATAAAAAAAGTAAGGAATTAACAATTTTCATACTTGCTAAAATACAATTAAACTCAATATTCTTTTTTGCATGTTATGTTTATTAACAACAAAAAATTAATTTATAGTTACTCTTTAATTTTTTCTCTATTTGCTAAGCAAATAAAAACTAATCCAAAATTCAAATTATTGAATTCTTTGAAAGAATAAAACTATTGAGAATTTCAAAATATTCAATTATTAGAAAAATTTTAACTTATATTAGAGAAAACCTTTATTCACAAAATAAACAAATAAAAGCATAACATTTAAAAAATAAATATAGATAAATAAAAAAATTGATCCAAAATTTCTAATATACTATATAAAATATATAAATAAGTAAATTTTTAATACAAATTAAAAAAGACAAGTTAAATAAAATTTTATATTTTTTGAATCAAAAGATATCTTTATTTTATATTTATTTTAGATTGAATAGGTGAATTATCATAAATTAAAAAAAAATTATTTTTTATTCATTCTATTACCTACTAACACTAATACACACAAGTACAAAATTCAAATACAATACAATATTCACAAGCTCCACTACTTATTTTAGGAAAAATATACTTCTTTACACTTGATTCAGTGCATTGCGTAACTATGCAATTATAAAGATTAAATTATATTTAAATATTTTATTTATAAAATTTCATAATGCTCAATTTTTTCAAATTAGAAAAGTTTTAATTAAACTAAATAGAGAGATTGAGAGAGTATATCGAACATTAATATTAAATATAACAAGAAAAAAGAAAGTGTGAATTATACCAAAAAATAGTTTATAAACACATTGTTACTAAATGGGTTGTCATCTCACAAGTTAGAATTAAAAGTTAATTACCCCGTAATATTGCTCAATGAAACCAGGATGGTGTGCAAAAAATTCAATAGAAATATTATACATATAGAAATAACAATAGGATAATATCTAGGAAAACATATCCTATTTCCTATTGCCAAGGATATCACTGTCACTTGTTGAAAATGGAAGATATTGTCGTGACCCAACTTTCAAGCCATGACTGTCCTAGAGTTCACGGAGACGTAAGGTCACCTAAACACGTAGAACACCATTGATCTTATTATCATCTTGCTTATTTTATTTGACCATTTCTCCCAAGATTGAAACCATATGATTCATTGTCAATTCCCAATAATTACTTTAACTATTTCATTATACTCAATAAACTTTAGTGACCTTCCATGATTATGAAAAAAATATCATTCTTAATTTTTACACAAGTACTATCCATATGTTCTTGATCATTATCATAAGTACACACACACTTATTACATATTATCAGTTACTTGTACTATTCTTAAACATAACATACTTTAACACTATGCCTTAAGTCACCATGGAGCTCTAGATCGCATGTCCTCAAAATAACACAAGAATTATCTTCACAACATCTTTAGCAAGTTCCAAGCAGAGAAGCATAGCTTGGGATTTACCTTGCTAATGATTCACGTTGACTTGAAAAATTATAAACAACTACAGGATGAGGCTAGCTCAGTGAGTACATAATAATATAACAAAACATATAGGTAATATAAAAACCATCACTTAGATTGTGCTAAGGTAGAAATAAAGCGATACTATAGGAATCAGTCATTTAAGTTCTTATGCCTTTTTAGCAGAAATAAGGACGTTTATAAGCAAAAAGCTCCTCATTCATAATTGTTAAAGAGTGGTAGCCTAAGCCTTGCTCACTCGCATGTATTATATTACGCAAGACTGATCAGGTCTTATGGTTAGGCATTCCCCCCTAATAGAGATTGGGTACTCTTACCCTACCCGCAAGCTTATACCAAGTGCACAAGGTTTTGTGTCTTTCCCCACCCCAAAGGGGTGTCTGCTTAATTATGGATACTCATAAAAAGGGCATATTCAAGGTTCGCAATAGATGTTATATGAAAATGGATTAGCATATCAATCATGCTCATCATTGGGCGACACATAGTACTAGGCGAAAGGCTCATGATAATCAACATTATATTATGAAAAACATGAATTCCCAAAAGGTCGACAATCAATAGGTAACTATATACCACATGTCATGTTAAGCACATATCAAAGGATGATAATTTGAATAATGGATGTGAGCAATGAAGCATCATTACATTATATTATTAGGTACTCACCTTAACATCTTTGCTCCTAATAATTATTTGTTTTTGGCTAGTTCAAAGCCCCTCATAATCTCGAGCAATTTCCTTGCCCTTTCCTTGTAGTTCTACATTCATCACATTTCAATCACACAACAATTAGTAACTAAGGGTGTTACTAATTATATCCTTTACTTGTTCATTACTTTAATTTATGATAGAAACATATCAATTATATCTATCACAACCTAATCGTAGAGGTTGTGACCGGCATGCAGTTAGACTGAAATCCAACTACACAAGTCTAACTATACTGTAATAAAGATATAACACTATATGGTTTTAATTCAATGTATGAGTTTGACTCGTAAACTTATTAAATCCCACAATTATAAATTACATAACCAACTTAAATGATAGTCTAAAGGAAAACAAATTAATAAGTAATGACATATTTAGATATTTGAATACTTATAAATAGCTTAAAACTACTCACAGATAGTAT
Organism: Reutealis trisperma; assembly: GCA_947687605.1. Classification (NCBI taxonomy): domain Eukaryota; kingdom Viridiplantae; phylum Streptophyta; class Magnoliopsida; order Malpighiales; family Euphorbiaceae; genus Reutealis; species Reutealis trisperma. Next base: position 604,982 of record CANTUT010000193.1, read on the forward strand.
AAATAAGTGAATAAAAAAA